>SJYV01005992.1:11440-32591 GCA_006410875.1 Neotragus pygmaeus | reverse complement strand
GCAATTTGATCTCTGGTTTCTCTGCCTTTTTTAAAACCAGCTTGAACATCAGGGAGTTCACGGTTCACGTATTGCTGAAGCTTGGCTTGGGGAATTTTGAGCATTACTTTACTAGCATGTGAGATGAGTACAATTGAACTCTGTTTAGTGCCTGTGAAAACAACAGAAGGATAAGACCCCCTCCAGAAAGGGGAACCTTGAAGATTGTATCTAGTTTACTCATTGCCTAAGAGAAAACATACACTAATCACCCCTTCCTCCAGACAGGCCAGAAATTTTTCTGTATCAATCAGAGCGTAACCTCGAGCTTATTGATTATTGACTAATTGTTTGACTCTTTGAGCATATGAGCACATAGCACGTGAATGGTGGGGTTATTCGGATTGTATTTTCCTCAGTTTATGTAAGTCTCAAGGAATTTGGAGTGGTGGGTTCAGACACATACACATGGGGTATAAACGATTTTCACAAATGCTGGTCGGGGTCATTGGCTAAGAAGAGACTCTATCTTGGGCCCGCTGGTGTAATAAACTGCCCTCCACTATCTGCATTGTCCTTCTGAGTGAGTTTGTTTCCTGTAATGTGTGGCTACAACAGTGGGGAGGGGTGCATTGGGATGTAAAAGCAAATAAAATTATCACAAAACATACCTACCATTTTGAAGCAGCTTCCTCATGATTAAGTATTAGTTTGGTTAGTGTTTCACTGCTTTTCAGGATTCTGACAGTTTCTACTTTTTGTTAAGTGTTTTGGTGGGGCGATGAGAGGTTGGAGCTACCTGGTTTACCATATTGCTCATGTTTATATAAGAAAGTTCTTGGTTATTATCTCTTCAAATGTTTGTTCTGCCTTATTCTCCCCTCCCCCTTTTTATATAACTCCGATGATGCATATATTTCATATTTGATGTTATATCTCAGATCTCCAATAGCATGTCTATTGTTTCACTCTTTTTTATACTTGTGTTTTAGTTTTGATAGTTTCTATAGATGTGTTTTCAAGTTCATAGATCTTTTCCCCTGCTCTGTTTAGTCTGCTGCTTACTCTAGCAAATGGATTCTTCAGTAACTATATTTTTCACTTCTAATATTTTCATCTGTCCTTTTTATTATTATTATTGTTTCCATCTCTCTGCTGAAATTCCCTATTTCTTTCATTATGCTTTCCATACTTTTTATTGGCCCTTTAGTATTTTCATTATAATTGTTTCATTATGGTGATTTCTGGTGGGAATGTTTTTCCTCTAGATTTACATCTGCTCTTTGAAGACTGAGCTTTGTTTCCCTGACTTTGATGTCCAGTGTTCTAAGCACTTGGTTTTAACTTGCTGTTAGGCCCTTGGCTTCAGGTTGCTTTTATGGCTGCTAGGTTCGTGTTCCCAAGTTTGGGCCTGAGC
Organism: Neotragus pygmaeus; assembly: GCA_006410875.1. Taxonomy (NCBI): domain Eukaryota; kingdom Metazoa; phylum Chordata; class Mammalia; order Artiodactyla; family Bovidae; genus Neotragus; species Neotragus pygmaeus. Next base: position 31,195 of record SJYV01005992.1, on the reverse strand, counting down.
CCCATGCTTAGTCAGTGATATTCTTTTTGTGCAGCATTAGAGATGAGCACAGTAAACCCTTTTGGTTTATATCTCCACCCACCTTCCAACCAACACACACACTCTCTTTTATTGGATGGTATAGTTTTTCCCACATAGTAAGACACTTAATTATGATGTTGCTCGACTGAAGCATCACAGCTAAGACTATAAACTGAAGAACAGAGGCACGATTTTTAAATCTCATTTTCACACTTTCCAAGGTGTTTGATTTGGGCAAAATCACTTCATATTTTCAAGCCTCAGTTTCTTCATTTGTAGTGTAGACATAAGATAATCCACCTTGAAGAATATTTGTAAAAAGTTAAAGAATAAAGGAACACAGTGCCTGGATATTTATTACGCAATTATTAAACTGTACTTCTTAAATTTATTTTGTGACTATAACCTCACTGAGTTTTAATTTCTTTATCTGAAAAATGAGTATTATATTGTATAATAATAACACTGCATCATGTGCTTTTCCATATAAAATAACATGATAATTTTAACAACTGAAATTCATAGCACANTAAATTTATTTTGTGACTATAACCTCACTGAGTTTTAATTTCTTTATCTGAAAAATGAGTATTATATTGTATAATAATAACACTGCATCATGTGCTTTTCCATATAAAATAACATGATAATTTTAACAACTGAAATTCATAGCACAATTTACAAATTATAAGTTATCTTACACAGATAGCATTCCCATAGAAACCTGAAAGCTGGCTATATATACATATTTTTATTTTTAATTGTAGCACTTTTTTTCAGTGTGCTGAGCCTTCATTGCAGTGCACAGGGTTTTCTAGTTGCAGAGTGTGAGCTTAGTTGCCCTGTATCATGTGGGACCTTAGTTCCCTAATGAGGGAACAAACCAGGGTTCCCTGCATAGGAAAACAGATTCTTAACCACTGAATCACCTGGTAAATGACTGCAGCCTACCAGGCTCCTCCGCCCAAGGCATTTTCAGGGCAAGAGTACTAGAGTGGGGTGCCATTGCCTTCTCCAGAAAGGTGGGTATAGTTTTCCTATTCTATAGATGAGGAAACCTCTGCCTGGAGAGAAATGTCATTATTCACAAGTGATCAAAGACAGGTCATAAGCCAGCACCTATGTCTCTTCAATCATGGTCCCACACACTTTATACTGTAAGTATTTATACTAAATACTATAAGAGCAGGCTTAGAGGAACTCAACCATCTATATTCTTTGGGCTAAAATGCACAAATGGTTTCATGATTTCCTTTCATTTCCTTAATGTATTATAAAAATTGCTGATTTGCTGTTTTATGTTCTTTTTGGTAGAGTTTCTGAGCATTTTTTCATGCTGCATTTCATTTCATCATCTCTTGCTTCTGTTTCCAAATGTTGCTATTTGTTCAGCCTGGTTTTGCTCTGTGAGGCATTATTTACAATACATACTAATTTAATCCTTGTTCAGGGAAAAATGAGTACCAATTTGCATACTTTTACAGATCATTGAAAATCAAGCTTGGAAGAATTCACCTAGGACTAGAATCCTCTTTATTTAATCAGTGGCATGTATATATGTAGTGCCTGACCATAATACAAAAATGGGCAAATATCATTCACAAAATTGTGATTGATTGCAAGCATTATCTATCACCCATCTACTATGAAACATATTTCCTACACACAAATTTTGAACACGAACTCAGAAACCGATAATGTGTAAAACTTAGGATTTGAGAATGCTTCAGTTGAAAGGGAAATCATCCATCATCCCAAGCAGATGAAACCAACACAAGTGACTGCAGTAATTCAGCACAGATGAAACCAGCATAGGGGGCCACAGAGTCACACACACAGAGCACACGGAGCCAAATGTCTGTTCCACTAGTCCCCACACCTTCTGGATGGCGTCCTTGGTGTAGTTCTTAACTTCATTCCATTATTATTTACTTACCTGGGCCTTCATCTCTGTGTAATCAACATCTTTATTAAAGAGAAACCCACTCTCAGTATTCAATTTAACTGTTTTCTCAGTTTATAATACATCCTTTAGATCCAGTTTCCTTTAAGAGAAACTCTGAATTGAAGAAGTATCTCAATTAGGTCTTGGAATTTAGCATTTAGTTCAAATACATAGTTAATTACAAATAGCATACATTTATAGGAAGATTCCAGCCTTTAGAAGAGTTTTGAATTTCTGATTTCTAGTGTGGCCTACTATTGATACTAAATATTTCAACAGTTGCCACCATCTCTCTCAATATCAGGCCCTCTGCTAAAAATTCTATATGAATTAAATCAGTGAATTGTCAGAACAAGCCTATAACTTGTTTTAAAAAAGTTATCTTATATATCTCTGCTCTCAGTTGCCTCCTCAGAAAAGTATGGATATTAATGCTTGCCTTTAGTAGGCACTAATGAGGAGAAAATGAAATTATTTCTGCACAAGACAATTAAATGATGTTTGGGTATTCAGAGATTGAAGGTTTTTTTTTCCTTCCATTATTTATTGAATATTTACCATTAACTGACAAGTTAATTTAGTATATACTGTTCATTTTACAAGTTCTCCACTTTTCATAACTTTGATCATGTTAGATTTTCCACCAAGAATATTCATCTACTTTACTATCCAGATGTCTGTAAATCTATTCAGTGCTTCAAACCCCAAGTCAGTGCCCTCTGTTCTTGAAGATTTTATGACTTTCTAAACAAGATAATTTCTTTCTCCTCTGAACATTCAGAGTTTTTTAACCTCTGCTGTGGTGATTGTTTCCTATTAATACTTTAATTGTGCTCTTTATGTGTCTCTTCTATTTGTTCTTGTATCCTGTGAGCCCTCAAGGCCTGAAACTCTGCCATGTGATTAGAAAACTGTATACTAAGGTTCTCAGTAAATGCTGAATTAGTTTCAACTCTAACTAGTATCAGTTACAGTTACAGAACAGCAAGGGTTACTGGTTTTGAGACAAAATGAAATAGGTGAGGAGCTCATTAAGACTATATCTGATGTTTGTTGAAGCTCTGTCATTGGCGGCTGCCTAGGGGACACAGTGGTATTTGTCTTTGGAATGTATCCTCCCTTGGTCCAGGAAAAAGGCCACATTAAGGAGTTACTTCGGTTATGCAAATGCATGAGAAAACTACTCAAACCAAGAGGTTAAGTATTTTCATTAGTCGTGCAAATTGGGGGTATTAGCAACATGGTGTCCCTGCAGGGTCAGGTAAATTTATTGTATGTATTTTGTGTTCTTACCTAAATGTGGATTTTGAGTTCAATCTCTAAAAACTGGTTTTGCTTCTTTTGGGAAAATGTTTCTGCTCTGTTCAAAAATTATTCAAGTCAGTTACAGAACAAAATTTTGAAAGATGGGAGATAAAGATGTAGACTCATTTTTGCTTTGGACTCTGAGTTAAGCATACCATTCCCACCCTGGTTTGATCTGCCAGTGACCCAAATGGGATACTTTTCTGTGAAAAACCCTTGACTGTGAGATAGGAAACAAACAAAAACCTAAACAAGCAAACAAACAAACCAAAAACACACAAATATTCTGTTTGCCTTATTTGTGCCAGAAGGGCTTGCCCGGCTTGCCTCCTGGGGTGAGAAATTGACTGTTTCCTTAGCTGTTCAGGGCTTCCCTGGTGGCTCAGACGATAAAGCGTCTACCTGCAACGTGGGAGACCCAGGTTTGATTCCTGGGTCGGGAAGATCCCCTGGAGAAGGAAATGGCAATTCACTCCAGCACTCTTACTTGGAAAATCCCATAGATGGAGGAGCTTGATAGGCTACAGTCCATGGGGTCACAAAGAGTTGGACACGACTGAGCGACTTCACTTCACTTTACTTCACTTTAGCTGTTCATTGAAAAGAAGCATTTTCCCTGCAGACAGAGGCATCTGGGTGGAGGAAAATGACAGCAAGAACTTAAACTTAAGGCTTTCCTGTAAGGTGAGTGCAGAGAAAAAGAGAGTGAGTCAGGCAGTCAGTCAAGAAAAGGGTAATTTATTAGAAGGAAAAGAGAAGGTGACTGGCCCTTAAGGAGAACCTGCACCCTCTCTTTCTGACAGAGTCCTTCATATACCCCACCAATGAAAAATTCTCTGAAGGGATGCTCATGTAGCTGGAGGTCTGGAATCTGGTGGTCTCGCAGCTTTGAAAAGATAGGTGGCGGTGAGATAACAGGATGTCATTTGGGCAATTTGGTCAGTCTTAAGGATCACTGTGATTTAATTCTTTGTTTGTGAGATCGACATAATTAGCTAGCCATCTTATCAGTGAGACCCCATGTGGATACTTTCATTTCCCAGAGAATAAATAAAATAGAACATCAAATCCTTTAAAGCGGGGGACAGATATATTAAAGGACCAGGGAACTTAGGAATTTTCTAGGAATGGAAAAACCAATCTTTGAAATATTAATGTCCTTGGGCAATTTGGGAAATCAGCAGAGCAGGTTGAGTTTCGGTGTATGGCTGATGTTTTCTCCACTGGAATCCTGGGAGGATGGTGTCCACAGGACAGACTAGAAAAGCCAGAGAGAAGAATTCCAGAAAATGTGTGGCTTCCAGCAACTGGTAACCAGAGCCACGGCTGCCAGTGCCTTTGGATGTTTGCTCTTGCAACAATAGTTATATATTTTCTGTTATTGTGATTCTTATTTGTTTCAAGAGTTCCTCAGCAGAGCCTAAAATGAAAGCCAAAGTGAGTGAAGTGGTAAATCTTATTATTTTCAGATAGATAAACCTTTTATAGGGCTTCCCTCATAGCTCAGTTGGTAAAGAATCAGTCTGCAATGCAGGAGACCCTGGTTCAATTCCTGGGTCAGGAAGATCCACTGGAGAAGGGATAGGATACCCACTCTAGTGTTCTTTGGTTTCCCTTATGATTCAGCTGGTAAAGAATCCACCTGCAATATGGGAGACCTGGGTTCGATCCCTGGGTTGGGAAGATCTCCTGGAGAAGGGAAAGACTACCTACTCCAGTGGGTGAATTTCATGGACTATACAGTCCATGGGGTTGCAAAGGGTTGGACATGACTGAGAAACTTTCACTCACACTCACTCAAACATTTTATAGAGCAAAATAAAACAAACCAGAAAAACCCAATAAGCAAATAAACAAAAAACCCTTCACCACCACCACCAAAAAAAAGAAATCCACCACAAGGATCATTCATGATCTTATGAGGAAAAATTAGCTATTTTTCATATTCATGCTAAATGTCTGTATTAAGATTTATCTTCTACTCAGCTTTTGTTAAATATCTATTATTTTAAAAAACCTATCATTTTTTCTGGAAAAATGCTCGACCACATTCCCTCTTATGCTAATCTTATCACTTGTGGAATGAGTATTATCTTCCAGAAAAGAGATCAAATTTCTAGCCCCATCTCTGCTATTGTGCCAAGCACTTTATATCCTGTGAAGCAACAATCCGGTGAGGTTGGTGGCATTAGTTTCATTTTATGTTTGAGACAATTGAAGCTTAACTTCATTAGGTTAAGTCCACCACTGACTGAGCTGCACCCTTCATCAGAGAAAGTTCATCAGTGAGTGACCCAAGCGCAAGCCAAGCCCATTGGCTTGTAGAGTGCATATTCTTTAACAGCCATGTTAGTACCTTCTATGCAGGATTGCCTCACATAACACTCTCTGTGGTTCTCAATCATGAGAATGTCAAGGCACTGAAGGATTTTCTGCTCTTGACCCAAACTGTGTTTCATGTTCTTGGATCTTTCTTTAATCAATTATGAATGTCTTGATCGATAAAAATAACTCATCCCCTTGGCTTTCTTTTTTTTAAAACAAATTTGTATTTTGGGTAGATACTTCTTGAGATCAATGATTGTTACCTGACTAGATCTAAGAAATTAAAATATCTATCTTTGTATGCTTTAAAAAGTACAGAACTATCTCCAGGAGACTGAACTCATGTGTTTGGGAAAATTCATATGCATCATTAAAGTTTTACTTTATACCTAGATATTTATTATTATGCAAACTTTGTTTTTCCATAATTATATGAGAAGTAACTTTGAGAAATTTAATAGTGTTTGGAACAAACAGTATTTTGACCAAAAGGCATTAATCCAAGTTTCTCATTATTTACCCAATGTACCAAAAAAAAAAAAAAAAGAAAGAAATCCACTTTTAAAATCTCTGCCAGATTTATTAAAGATATAATTGCTTATCCAACACACACTTTGTAGTATTTAATGATAAAAATAGAATAATAGCAATTAAGTAATATTAATAATAGCAATAAACATTTTTGGAGGCTTCTGTCAAGCTTTATATTAAATGCTTTGCATTATTTAATTTCATTTTATAGTATCTCCAAGAGATAAGAGCTATTAGAACATTTTACAGTTAGACAAAATTTTGAAAGATTATTGACTTGTCCAAATTCACACAGGTTTTAAGTTAACAGTTCTGGTCTCCCCCAGACCCCCAAATTTTAGCCACTAAGTTTATTGCCTTCTAGAGAGAAAGTGAAAACAGTGTCAAAAGGATTGTGTTATTCCGTGTGATTCAGCTGCTATCTTAAAATTCTAAAAAAAGCTTTGCACTTGGACATATTTTCATTATTTAAAATACATGTGAAACACATAGGAAATATGTTACCATCATTGGTCATATATTGAGAATAATAAATATTTATCAATTGAATTATGAGAAAAATGGGAAAGAACATTTTCTGTCATTTTGAAAAGTGAAGCAAAAAGAATAAAAGAAGGAAGGACGAGGATAGAGAGAGAAAATATATTTTCTTTACATTATATATTGTGTGCAATGACATCCATGTATCTATATTCCGTTTTACAAGGCTTACATTTCATCCTTGGTTTATACTGTATTGTGATCATGTTAAATGCTTGTTTATGTTACTTGAAATTAATACAAAAATCATGCCCTCCTGAGCTGACATCAACTAAAGAAATGGTAGTGGTGGTGGTATAGTCACTAACTCATATCTGACTCTTGCGACCCCACGGACTGTAGTGAGGCAGTCTCCTCTGTCCATGGGTTCTCTAGGCAAGAATTCTGGAGTGGGTTGCCACTTCCTGTAGTTGGTAGGAAATAATAATTTTCTGGTTATTATTTGTTACCTTGCAAACGTCATTTCCAATGGTTCAAACTGTTTGCAGGGAGCTTTACCTGTTTTCTGGAGAAGACAATGGCACCCCACTCCAGTACTCTTGCCTGGAAAATCCCATGGACGAAGGAGCCTGGTAGGCTGCAGTCCATGGGGTCGTTAGGAGTCGGACATGACTGAGCGACTTCACTTTCACTTTTCATTTTCATGCATTGGGGAAGGAAATGGCAACCCACTCCAGTGTTCTTGCCTGGAGAATCCCAGGGACGAGGGAGCCTGGTGGGCTGCTGTCTATGGGGTCGCACAGAGTCGGAGAGGACTGAAGCGACTTAGCAGCAGCAGCAGCAGTACCTGTTTTCAGATGAAGTTTAGTATTTTGCAGAAGTACTCAGCATAACTGCAGCAGAACTAAACTAAGACTGAACATAGCTCTAAGGCAAGCCTAGCCTCACGCTATGGCACAATGCCCCTTCCAGGGGAAAGACTAGCATCACCCCTAGGAAGGGGAAGAAATCTGAGAGCACTGCTGGAAGGGCAATGAAATCTGAGAGCTCTTTTGGAGAGTTGTGTTAATAATCCAGCAATTTATACTTTATCTAATTGTCAGGCTCTACTTGGAAGCTCTCAAAGCTTTCAGAAGGGTGAAAGCCATGGCTGCCTGCTCTTTGCTGCTGATTCTAGAGCTTCAGCCTCCTGGGCTCAGTTCATCCATGGATGCTTCAGGCTCCTGCCCACCCTGGGCCAATAGGCAGCCTGCCAGCCAATTTGCTACCACCCTGTGTTTATCAGCTTTCCTACTGTATCCCACACTGAGATCCCACTTATGTTTTTGAAATTTTGGTGAAGAGGATGATCATTTTTTAGTACAACAAAATGTGTGGAATTGGCATTCTTTTGGAAAGTTTTAAAAAATCTCATTTTTTTAATCCCTCAAAGAAAATGACTCTTTGAGAGAGGCAAGGGAGCTTCTTTCACTGCTTAGACTTTAAGATGACCACAAGTGAGGGAGGCAAGGAAGAATACCAATCAAATTCTGGGAAATCCAGGCATATATTCAATACATATTTATTATGTGCCAAGCATTAAGCGCTAGAAGCATAATGGCTAATAAAGCAGATGGAATCTTGATCTCTATGGAGAGAGATCTGCTGCTAAGTCGCTTTAGTCGTGTCCGACTCTGTGTGACCCCATAGGCGGCCTCCCACCAGGCTCCCCCATCCCTGGGATTCTCCAGGCAAGAACACTGGAGTGGGTTGCCATTTCCTTCTCCAATGTATGAAAGTGAAAATGAAGTTGCTTAGTCGTGTCAGACTCTTAGCGACCTCATGGACTGCAGCCCACCAGGCTCCTCTGTCCATGGGATTCCAGGCAAGAACACTGGAGTGGGGTGCCACTGTCTTCTCCAGATCTAATGAGAGACAAGTACAATAAACACATAAGTAAATAAAGTCACAACCTAATGTCAGATACCAGTAAGAACTGTAAAGTAAAATGTGTTGGTGTTAAGTGGATAGAGTGATGGCTGATTGTTATGTAGAATATACTTTTTTTTTTTTTGATTGGCTGCTTTAGCAATCAAGAATTATATTTCAATGACCACTCTCAAAATGTTAGGCTAAGTCTAAATAAAATGAGGGAAGAGAGAATATTCACATTTTATGAACATCTTCATTTCTAACACGATTCTACAGGCCTTGCCTCATCAGCACCCAACCTGTCTTCCTACTGCTTCAACCAGAAGAACTTGAGTTTGCTCCACATATAGTGCTTTCCTATAAATTTTCTTCGGAGATTGGGGGTTCATGTCTAAATATGCTTCCTTAGATCAAACATGCATTTAACACAGTCAGAAAGTGATACCAAAGGGGAGAAGTAGCTTGGTTAAGGATGCCTGTGCTCCTTAGTGGCCAAGGAAGACCCAGGTTCTCTCTCCACTATCTGTGGTGGAACCCCTGGTCCTGGGTAGGACCCCAGCCCTGAAATGGTCACAGTGCACCTGATAAGTGATCTAGCTTTTCCTGATTGGGTAAGGCTGAGCCCCCAGTCTCAGTCAAAATTAGCCAGCAGTTTCAGCAAAAACTTTCATCTCAGGGACTTAGAATTCTGTTTACCCCTGGCTGCAGTTCAGACAGAAACTTTGTGCCTCCAGTTGGAACAGAAGCACCAACTCCATAAATGTCTAAAGCAGAACTAAGCCAAGGTCCGAGGGAAACTAGCTTGGGGTCTGGTGGACTTTTCGTTTCTCTAATTCTGCAAAGTTCTTAGGCTGGTCCCACGCTGCACACAAAGCCTTGCTTCTCAAAGAGGCAAGGGAAGGACCGGATGCTGGCTGTGCTGGGGGGACTGGCGGTCTCTGCGGGGTGAATAGCTATTCATCCCTTCTTTTTGTGGCAGCTGTTATATTGTCACTGCCCTGCTATTTTGTTGAATTGTCAGTGAATTCCTTCCTGATTCCTTTTCTCCTTCTAAAGACAGAAGAAAAGAAAGGGGGTAGTGGGAGACTCCACTAGGCATCCTTCCGTCCCCCCTCCCTCTCAGGGAGACTGCCTGCATCTCACAGCCAGGGCCAAGACTTGTTAGTGCCTACAATAGGCAAGCAATGAATGATTTTCTTAACAAGGAGCTCTGGAGAATAAGTAAAGAAAATGAAGACGATAGTAACAGGCATTCAAAGTTGCAGGCAGGAGTGGGAATTTTCCCGGCTCTTCTGCCACTTTCTGTTTCCAATCATCTTTTCTGTTTCCCCAGTGAGCATGCTAATAAGGGTGAATCCCTGGGTGTTGAGGGAGAAGAATCAGTGGAGATTTCTGTAAAAGGAAATGTAACCTGGGGTGAAAAATAGCTTTTCTTTCACTGGCTTGTGTGTGTGTGTCTCTGTGTGTGTGTCTCTGTGCATGTATGTGATGCTTTGCCATCTGTATAAGGCGAGATATTATCCTGTATATTGAAGCTCAGGATAAACACTGAGCTTGGAAAACAATCGATTTGATAAAAAAAAATCTTGCCTGAGCCACTAGCTTCATGTATGAGTCATGAGTAATTCAGCACCATCCTGGGGGCTTTGGGTCATTCATTATAAAATAAAGGCCTTGGCTATTTTCTCTAGGACGCTTACAGTTTTATAATCCCACTATCAATTATTCTTAAGAAAAAAGCACATTTCACGATAATAGCCAGAAAGTTACTCATAGTAATGTGGTGTGATTTGAAAGACACTGAAATCATTTCATTCTTCAATATGTATTTATATCTACATGTGCATATACATGTGCATACACAAATACACACACACACTCAGTCATTTTCAATCACCTGGAATTCTGTCATTAAAGCTGATTGTAAATCCCGATTTTAATAGCTTTAATTGTAGCCTTCTTGCTATTGTTTAATCCCTGCAAAACTTTATTTTTTCTTTCCTTTCTTCTTCTTCATAAGGGGAATAAATATTATCTAATTTATAACTTTATTATGAGATTTAAATGAGAAAAGGTATATAATGCTTGATCTTCTAGCCTGAAGGATAAGACCACATGGGTGTCATCACTGAATCTCAGAATCATTGGAATCTGAGAATAAACAGTGTGATGGGTAACTATGCTATTTCCCCAAAGCCATTAGAAACTTGAAGTTTTTTTTAACTTCTCACACACCTGTGTTGGCTGTATCACAGCCATGGGCTCATCCTCACAGAGAATGTAATATATGCCATCGTTTTTCAGTGCTTTTTAGATGACTTCAACCACCTTGCAAATGTAGGTAATTTCCTAGCCTGAAAGGGCCACCACAATGGCCCCATTGACTTGACATTTTCTGGGAAATCTTTCTTCTACAGTGGACTTCCAACCTTATTGAAACTTACAGATGTCAATCTGGGGTGTAGGGCGTCCCAGATGGTGCTAGTGGTAAAGAACCCACCTGTCAATGCCAGAGACATAAGAGATGCAGGTTCCATCCTTGGGTCAGGAAGATCCCCTGGAGGAGGGCATGGCAACCCTTCCAGTGTTCTTGCCTGGAGAGTCCCACTGGACAGAGGAGCCTGGTGGGGTCCATAGAGGGGCGTAGAGTCCAGCACAATGGAAGGGACTTAGCAGGCAAACACAGTGGGATGTGATTGATGACAGTATACACACTTGGAAAAAATACAGGCTTCTTGTTTGTTTCTTCACAATTAATTTTTTAGATTGAAAGTCAGCAACTCGAGTGTTTTGACTTTTAAGAATTCAGAGGGCAGGAAGGATTTCAGGTCCTCTCCATCACAGGTGGGAATTTTATTCAATCTTTTTAATGCAGTCTTCAATGTCTTACTACATGTCTTAATTCATAACTATTAATAATCAGCCTTTAATTTTCAGACAAATGCCTCAGAGCAGAGGTGCTGTGAGCTGTCAGTTCTTAACAAGATGGAGCTAGTAATAGGAACATATGGATTCATGTCGGAGAGAATATAGGCTGTGAAGTTAAGTGCCCTTGACTCTATTCCTATCGTTTCCTTTCTGTGTAACTACTAACAAGTTGGATAATCAACCTCACACTGAGTTTTTCTTGTGTTGTCTAGAGATAATATTAATAATATTTACTTTATATTGTTATTGTATTAAAAATAGTGCAGCAATGAACATTGGGGTGCATGGATCTTTTCAAATTTTGGTTTTCTTTGGATGTATGCCCGGGAGTGGGGTTGCTCGATTGTATGGTAGCTCTAGCTTTATTTTTAAATGAAATTCTATGCTATTCTCCATAGTGGCCGTGCCAATTCATATTCCCACCAACAGTGTAGGAGGGTTCTCTATTCTCCACACCCTCTCCAGCATTTACTGCTTTTAGATGTTTTTACGATGGTCACTTGGACAGGCTATACACACTATTATATATAAAATGCTTCCCAAGTGGCTCTCAGGGCTTCCCTGGTGGCTCAGATGGTAAAGAAAGAAAGTGCAGTCGCTCAGTAGTGTCTGACTCTTTGCAACCCCATGGACTGTAGCCTACCAGGCTTCTCTTTCCATGGGATTTTCCAGGCAAGAGTACTGGAGTGGATTGCCATTTGCTTCTCCAGGGGGTCTTCCTGACCCAGGGATTTAACCCAGGTCTCTCACATTGCAGGCAGAGGCTTTACCCTCTGAGCCACCAGGGAAGCCCTAGATGGTAAAGAATCTGCCTGTGATGCAGGAGATCTGGGTTCAGTCCTGGAGTCAGGAAGATCCCCTGGCAAAAGGAATAGCTACCTACTCCAGCATTCTTGCCTGGAGAATCCCATGGGCAGAGGAGCCTGCAGGCTACAGTCCACAACTGAGCGACTAACACTTTCACTTTTCTCAGGTGGCAAGGTGTTAAGGAATCTGCCTGCCATTTCAGGAGACACAGGAGATGACAAGTTTGATCCCAGATTGGGAAAATCCATCCCTTGGTGGAGGAAATGGTAACCTATGACAATATTCTTGCCTGGAGAATCCCATGGACAGAAGAGCCTGTCAGGCTACAGTCCATAGGATTGCAAGGAGTCAGACACAACTTAGGGACTGAGTAAATACACACACGCATATAAAAAATAGATAACTAATAAGGACTTACTCTATAGCACTGGGAACTATACTCAATACTCTGTAATGGCTTGTATAGGAAAAGAATCTAAAAAAAAGTGGATATATGTATATGTATAACTAGCTCACTGTGTTGTATACCTGAACCTAACACAACATTGTAAATCAACTAAAACTCCAATGGATTTTTATTTAAATTAAAAAAATAATATACCTAGCACAGTGTTAGTATGATAAGTATGAGTTGCCTACTTTCAGTGCACCCACTGCTTTCTCGTGAATGAAACATAACCACACATCAGAATGTAATGTCTATCAAAGTACTAGAATCTTCCCTGTAGTTTAGAAATCAGAGTGAAGGAAAATGAACACTGTAGCTTTTTTTTTTTTCTTTTTCCTTCTTTCTTTTGAGGAAGACACCATTTGTATGTGGTTCAGTTGCAGTAATGGTGTGGGTCATGCTGTCATGTCATCTAACCTCTAAGATCTTATCTGAAAAGAGAAAAAAATAAATTAAACAAGTGTCTTTATTGACCAGATCAGCCAAAACTGAAACAGGGAAAGTTGTCTTTCTCCTAATGAATTGTTCCCTGAACATGAGCAGTGTCATAGAAGTTTAGGAATGTTTGTTGTCTGCAGCAATTCTAAGAGTTACCTTCTTTGTTAAACTCACCATGGTGCTCAGGGGGAGGCTGTTGCTGCTAAATTGCTTCAGTCATGTCCGACTTNTTATGATAAGCCATAATGGAAATAAATATGGAAAAGAATGTATATACATGTATAACTGAATCACTTTGCTGTACAGCAGAAATTAACACAACATTGTAAATCAACTATACTTCAATAAAATAAATTAAAAAAAGAATCAGTGAGACATGGTGTCTGAGAAATTTGAAATAGCAGATAATAGCATTTGGTAGCACTGTGTTTTGATGTGGATAGAGGTAGCTCTCTTATAAATCACTTATTTTTTTCTCTATTGATGAGAAGGAGAAGGAATTGAAATACAAATTGAAATGATTAAGTTTAACCTGTAGGTTCAGGTCAGTAGTTTATACTTTAGCATGAAGTTTCCTCTTTTTTATTTCCTTTGTAGGATTTTTCACTATGTAGACATAGTGACAGCTTTCAAACATAAGACAATTTTATTTATCAAAGCACATATGACTGCTAGCCCTGAACTTCTGGTTTTAATTGAAATGGTGGGAACACCTTTAGTACCTGTAATTCTGGGTGAATGGAAAGACAACAAATTAACTTATGTAGTATTATTTAGTGACAAATTATTTCTTTGGGCTTATTGATAAATACTGAGAAGAGACTAAGGAATCCCTCCCCACCCTCAAATAAACATGTAGTAGGGTCTTCTCTCTTGTTTTCCCAAGGGCCACCCATGAAGTCTGGCTCCCATACTTTGTGATCCACTAAGCCTCAGAGCCAGCTGTTGGAGGCATCTGTTCTCAGGGAAAATCTTTGCTGCACCCAAAGTCAAAGAGCCAACAAGGAAAGGAGCAGAGATGTGAACTTTCTATTCTTTATCAGTCACTAAACCCCATTTCCATCAGTAATCTCAGAATAAGATCAATGATCAAAAACTTAAAATTGACATGAGACAGGAGTCTTCTAAAATGTTAAAATACTGTAAATAAGTATTGAAAATTTATAAACACTTAATATGCTGAAGTGTGCTTGAAATCAGAACAAAATGCAGCTGGGAGGCAAGAAAATCACTTTCATCAAAGGATTGATTGACTATTAGCAGTAAAACCTGCTGTCTGCAATTTAGCCAGACTCCTCCAAATTGGTTTAGCTTAAAAAATTAAATAACTGAACCTGTCTTTTTGTTTTAATCATCTTGACTTTAAAATAAAACATATTCAATATATTCCAATATATTGTCTGACTTTGAACAGATTTCACATGCTGATTCTATCTCGATTATGAATATGTAAGTAACAGATATTCCATTTGAGAATACACACCAAAGAGAAAAATATCAATATTATATTTCAAGTCATATTCTTTTCACTTTAAAATATGATTCTCACTATCTGTTTAAAGCTGAAATGAGCCAATTCATCTCATATATGCAAATCACAGAATGATTAAGCATGAAGCTTCAACTTGAAAATGACTATGAGGATAGCTATCACCTAGCAAAGTCCCAAAAGCCTAGAAGCACCTGGCTGGTCTTGCCTGGAGTCACGATACTCGGTGGGAGGATACATCTTTCCTTCTGTCACTAGAAAAACAGTTTGTCCATCCAGGAGGAATGGAAGGAAACATATGTTAGTGGATTGAAACAAAAGCACTCTGCCTCAAAAAGGGAAACATCAGCCAAACCTAGGTTGTCCATAGATGGGGACCAGCACACTGCCAGGAAGAGGCTTATGAGGGAGACAGAGCAAAGGTCGAAATGCTTCAGGTACCATACAATAATGTGGGGAATGGGGAGGGCTTGCTGAGGACTTGCTAAAAACCATGCACTGAGATCTTTCCTATATTTCTTCATGTACTCTTTACTATAACAACAATGGAGTATGTGTTATTTTATAAATGAGGAATTCACATATTCCTGAAATAGTGTGATTAAATTTTTCACCCAAGATTAGAGTTATAAGTGATAAAGGCAAGATTTTTCCTCTAGCATATATGACTACAGGGCTTTCCACGTGGCACTAGCTGTAAAGAATCTGCCTGCCAAGATTCTTTGGCAGGAGAAGGACACGCAGGTTCCCTCCCTGAGTCAGGAAGATAGATCCCCTGGAGGAGGGCATGACAACCCACTCCAGAATTCTTGCCTGGAGAATGCCATGGACAGAGGAGTCTGGTGGGCTACAGTACATGGAGTCACAAAGAGTCGGACATGACTGAGCAACTGAGCATGCATGCATATGTATGACTGCATATTCTGAACTTTTAACGACTAAAATATAAATATTTTGCAACTTAGATGATTTGGGGAATGTAATAGTTCCTAGGAATAAGAAAGGAAGATAGGGAAGTGGGGGAAGCATTTTTGAGCACTCATTATATTCTGGGGAAACATGTTTTTCTGAAATAATGACACAGAAGCTCAGAAATATGAAACAACTTTTCAGTATCTTTCAGCTGATACAGTGATGAAAGGAATTTTGCCTCTCTTATTGCCAAGTTGATATCCTTTACGTTACTTCATGCCCTCAAGCTGTGGCACTCTGCAAATGATGGAGAAGAAATGCTGATCCCATATCCTCCTTGAAGTGTTTAGGGTACTGGCTGGTGCATCACCCACTTCCCATCCTGCTTCTCTGAATACAAACTCCAAGAACCCTTGTTTCAATATTCCTCTGGTTTCTTTTCTAAAGAGCCTTTGAATCCACTCTTTCCTTGACCATCAAAATGTATTCATGCTAGACTTATGTGACTTGTTACCTAACATTATAGACACATTAATATGATGTGTGCATCAGGGGGAAATTGGATTTAAATGTTGCCTCCATGAGACTCAATGAATTATGTATTCAAAATATTGCTTGATATGTCATACAATGTGTACCTTATGTGTGGGCATTTTGGATACTGTGGGCATTCAGTGGAACATTCAGGGTGAAGTTTCCCAGTCCAATATTTGAGAGGATGGATGAGATAGTTCTTTTTGACACAGAATCATCTCTCTTTACTTCACAACTTACCAGTCAGGTTCCCCCATCCACCTTCTTGATTTATGATTCTTGCCTTTGACGAATAATGGGGAAAGGAAAAGTCTGGTTCCACTAAGGAGCCTAAGGTGACTTCCAAAAACCCTTTGACTTATAGTTTCTTCATTAATAGAACATATTTAAAGTGTCTACATTTCTGCATTCTTAAGTTTTCCATGAAGATTAAAGATAGTAGATGAGAAAGCACTATACATACAGAAAGGTATTGCAATATTTTTAGTATTATTGTTTAATGGAATAAATCAATAAATCATTCCCGAAAATTGTTTTAGAACCTACATATCTGTCAGAGCTGTTTAATGTATGTAGGGTCAGAAATATACCATTTCCTCTAGATAATAAGTAGACAAGAGAATAAATATCTTGTTGATGACTTTTTTGCCCCAGAGTGTAAACTGGTCCTGGTAGCCAACTTCCTGCTCATCTATCTTTTTTACATCTGAATTTTCAGTAATCAATAAGGAAAGTCCAGTAATGGTACAACTGGTATGTTAGAGAAATTATTGTAGCAAAACTTTCAGGATGAAGCTAATGAGAGCATGTGAAAAAGGGAAGAGGATTGAACTGACGGTGAAACTAATTTGTTTCATTAGCTAGCACTAGACATAAATTGCAGTGTAATGGAATTAATCATTTAAAATGGATTGTTCACTTAGAAGTTATAAAAATACCAACATACCACTCTATACTATTTCTTCCTCTCTGCTGAATCAATTTTAAAGGATTTGTTTGCATTTAAAGTATAAAGAGAACCAGAGAGTTCACATATCTCTGCTTGGGTACAGGAATGAGACACAGGAACTGACTGACTGGTACAGGAGGATGTTAATAAATGAAAAGACTGAGCATATTTTTTAAGAGGTAGTCAATAATTTTTACCTGGAGCAAGTAAATATAGNTTCAACTTGAGACAGTTAACTGAATTTGGAAATATACTTTAGAAAGGTAGTCTCCCTCATTTTGAATGAAAATTAAAAAAAAATCTTAATTTGAAATAAATATTTTTTTTTAATTGGAGAAATCTGTTTTTGCTGTCCTCACTCCAGTTATCATCTCCAAGTCGTGAGGCCTTTGCTCCATGACCTCAACTACTTTTTCACTGACTATGAAACTATAACAGCTTTTCTTCTTTTTTTGTCCCACTTATAGCTCACATCCTAAGTTTGGAATCAGACATTTGCAGCAGCAGGTACATGAAGCAGGGAGGAAGAACCTGGGAGTGGTTAGTGTACTGCCTTATGCTCTATAGGGCAGGCTCACTGCTTTGCAGGCCCACTCTAGACGGCTGTGCCAGAAGAGAGTAAGAAGTGTGAAGGGATGAATCTGTGCATAATTGCTATTTTCCGGTTCCTATTGATCAAGATCTATTAAAGGGAAGCACCTCTTTCCCTCTTCATGGATCTGGAATGCATCACCTGGCTACACTGACAGTCATCCAGATAACCAGATCATGTACAGTGTGGTTCTTCATTCAAGTCCACTGATGGCAGGAGGAACCAGGACTTCTGGGGCCCCATGTTCTCCATGACTGCTGAGAACTACTCAAGCAACAAGAAACCAGGCATTGAAATAGAAGAGTTCAAATCCAAAAGGATCTGAGGGAGGTAAGTAAGAAGTGATGTATGATGTACAGGGGGCAAAGAGTCATTTTAAGAAATTGTATAGATGCATGACTTTAGAAATGAGGAAAATACTTGACATTCAGTTCCTGTTATGAGGCCATAATCCTATAGATAATCAATCGTGAATAAAAACAATAACATTTGCTTGTGCTATTGTAATTGACTCAGGGCAACTGTTTCCTTTTTCATGATAGTTTTCTTGACTGCAATAACATAGAATGATCTTTTTTTTCAGTAAATTATTTTCAATGGTCTGCACAATTCACTTCATTACTATACTTTTTATCTCAGAACTCTTGATACTTGCATTCTGCAGTAGGTTTCACAATGAAATGGGAGATGTTTCAAAAGACAAGTGTAATATTCTAGGCTACTGTGCTCAACAGGAATAAAATTTGAACAAAAACGTCAAAGTCACTTATAAACTTAAAAATTTTTATTAGCCATGTTAAGAAAAGTCAAAGGTAAAATAGTAAAATGAATTTTAATAATATCCTTTATTTAATTCAGTATATCAAAACCTAATCATTCTTTTAAAAAAATCATTTAAATATGTAATCAAGATGAATAAATCTTATTGATTAAGACAATAAGAAGACAAGTCACAGACCTGGGGAAATATTTGCATAAGAAATCTGTTACAGGACTGTTATTCAAAATATGAAATAATTCATAAAGCTCAACAATAAGAAAATGAATAACCTTTTTAAAAGTAGACCAAAGAGCTGAGAGACACTGCAACCAAAGGTGGCAATTAAGCATATGAAAAGATGCTCCCCATTTTATGTCACTAGAGAGCTGCAAATTAAAACAACAGTGAGATAGCACTTAGACTACCCAAAATCCCAAACACTAGCAACATCAAATCCTAGTGAGGATGTGAAGTAACAGGAGCTCTCATTCTTTGTGGGTTGAAATGAAAAATGGTACAGCTACTTTAGAAGACAGTATGACAGTTCCTTTCAAAATTCAACACACTCTTGCCATGTGAGTATGCACATGCTCAGTCATGTCCAACTGTTTTGCAGCCTCATGGACTATAATCTACAAGACTCTTTGGTCCATGGAATCTTCCAGGCAAGAATATTGGAGTGTATTGCCATTTCCTCCTCCAGGGATTCAACCTGCCTCTCTTTCATCTCCTGCATTGCTCAACTGTGTCTGAGTCTTTGCAACCCCATGGACAGTAGCCCACCAGGTTCCTCTGTTCATGGAATTCTTCAGGTAAGAATACTGGAGTGGGTAGTCATTCTTCTTCCATTGGATCTTCCCAACCCAGGGATTAAACCCATGTCTGCTGTGTCTCCTGCATTTGCAGGTGAATTATTTACCATCTGAGCACCAGAGAAGCCCAAGAATACTAGAGTGGGTAGCCTATCCCTTCTCTAGGGGCTCTTCTTGACCCAGAAATTGAACTGGAGTCTCTTGCATTCCAGGAAGATTCTTTACCAGCTAAGCTACCAGAAATCACAATCCTTAGAATTTATCCAATGGACTGAAAACTTTGTCTAAACAAAAGTCAGTACACAGATGTTTATGACACCCTTATATAAAAAGCCTCTTGATGAAAGTGAAAGAGGAGAGTGAAAAGGTTGGCTTAAAGCTCAACATTCAGAAAACGAAGATCATGGCATCTGGTCCCATCACTTCATGGGAAATAGATGGGAAAACAGTGGAAACAGTGGCAGACTTTATTTTTGGGGGCTCCAAAAATTACTGCAGATGATGACTGCAGCCGTGAAATTAGAAGACGCTTACTCCTTGGAAGAAAAGTTATGACCAACCTAGATAG
>SJYV01005992.1:0-10525 GCA_006410875.1 Neotragus pygmaeus | reverse complement strand
CTGATGCTGGGAGGGTTTGGGGGCAGGAGGAGAAGGGGACGACAGAGGATGAGATGACTGAATGGCATCACTGACTCGATGGACGTGAATCTGAGTGAACTCCAGGAGTTGGTGATGGACAGGGAGGCCTGGTGTGCTGCGATTCATGGGGTCGCAAAGAGTTGGACACAACTGTGACTGAACTGACTAAAGTGCCTGACAGTTAATTGCCAAAACTTCGAAACAACTAATATATCCCTCAGTAGCTGAATGGGTAAATAAACTGTGGTCTAGACAAAGGAATGCTATTCAGCACTAAAAAGAAGTGCACTATCAAGCCATGAAAACACATGGAGGAATCATTGATACATATTCTAAGTGAAAAAAGTCAATCTGAAAAGACAACCTACTATATGATTCCAATTTATAGACATTCTGAAAAAGGAAAAACTATGGAGATAGTAAAAAGATCAGTGGTTGCCAGCAGTTAGTGGGGAGGAAAGAATGACAAAGTAGAGTACAGAGGACTTTTTAAGTCAGTGAGATTATTTTCTATGACATTGTCATGGTGGATAAATGTCATTTTACATTGGTTCAATTCCATAGAATTGATAACATCAAAAGTCAACCTAACGTACCCTGTGAATTGTGGGTGATAATGTGTCAGTACAGGTTAATCACTTTTAACACAGTGATGATATGAAGGGTGGATATATGTAAGGGCAGGGATGTTGTGAACCCAAAATTTCTTTAAATGATAAAGTTTACTCAGGGAGACAGTGAAGGACAAGGAAGCCTCGTGTGCTGCAGTTCATGAAGTTGTAAAGAGTAGGACATGACTTAGTGATTGAACAGCAACTAATCAAAACATACTATTTAAATATTTTACATTTTTTAACAAAGTCTTCATTAGAAAATCATACTATTTTTACCCTTATAGCACATTTCAGTTTGGACCAGTCACATTTTGAATGACTGACAGCCATGCTCACTGCTAACTACCAGATGGGACTGTGTAACTCTAGGAAATATGAACAAGCTTGCAACCAATATGAGAGGAGTACTTTGTTTAATTTTAGCTTAATTTTTTAAAAATTTTATTGGAGAATAGTTGATTTACAATGTTGTGCTAGTTTCAGGTGTACAGCAAAGTGAATCAGTTATGCATGCACGCACACATATCCACTCTTTAAAAGATTCTTTCCCTATATAAGCCATTATAGANGCAACTCTAGGAAATATGAACAAGCTTTCAACCAATATGAGAGGAGTACTTTGTTTAATTTTAGCTTAATTTTATAATTTTTTAAACATTTTATTGGAGAATAGTTGATTTACAATGTTGTGCTAGTTTCAAGTGTACAGCAAAGTGAATCAGTTATGCATGCACACATATCCACTCTTTAAAAGATTCTTTCCCTATATAAGCCATTATAGAACATGGAGTAGAATTTCCTGTTCTATACAGTAGATCCTTGCTAGTTATCTATTTTATATATAGTAGGGTGTATATGTCAATTCCAATTTATCCTCCCCTTTACACACTGGTAACCATAAACATCCCAATGTTCATTTGCAGCACTATGTCCTATGCAGCAAGGACATGAAAACAATTGAATTGTCCATGAACAGAGGAAGGGTAAAGAAGATGTGGTACATATATACAATGAAATATTAAACATAAGAATAAAATAATGCCTTTTGCAACAACATAGATGGACCTAGAGATATCATAGTGAGTGAAGTAAGAAAGACAGAGAAAGACAAATATGTGATATCACTTATATGTGGAATCTAGAAAAAGGGTACAGATGAACTTATCTACAAAAGAGAAAGAGAGTTATAGATGTAGATAACAAACTGAGGAGTGTGCTTTGGATTGAAATTATAATTCCCAAACTTGAGTATGCTTCAGAATCACTTGCAAAGCTTATTAAAATACAAATTACTGGACCTTACACCAAGAAGTTCAGATTCCAATAAGTCTAGAGTGAGGTCCCAAGTTTCTGTTTCTAACAATGTTCCCAGGTGGTGTTGGTACTGCAAGTCTGGAAACCACTCTGGGAGTCACTGGTAAAGATGAAGCTTTGGGAAATCAGCTTTGTAGTTTTTAAATGATGAAAGGGACAACAGTTCTAAATATGATGCAGATCCTCTATACCAATAACTTCAGTCCTATCTATAGCAGGAAAGACAGGTCATCAAATTGTGCTTAAGATTACAATTATATTCCTCAGTGAAATGTCACATAATAATCCTTTTGGTCTTGCTAAACATTTGTAAGTGAAGTTGCAGGTATTTAGATCTTATATACACAAATGTGACATATTTAATTTATATAATTAGTAGTCTTGGATGGATGTGAGAGTTGGACTATAAAGAAAGCTGAGCATGAAAGAACTGATGCCTTTGAACTGTGGTGTTGGAGAAGAATCTTGAAAATCCATTGGACTGCAATGAGATCAAACCAGTCAATCCTAAAGGAAATCAGTCCTGAATATTCATTGGAAGGGCAAATGCTGAAGCTGAAACTCCAGTACTTTGGCTATCTGATGCAAAGAACTGACTCATTTGAAAAGACCCTGATGCTGGGAAAGACTGAAGGAGGAGAAGGGGATAACAGAAGATGAGATGGCTGATGGCATCACTGACGCAATGGACATGAGTTTGAGTGGGCTCCAGGAGTTGGTGATGGACAAGGAGGCCTGGGGTGCTGCAGTCTATGGGGTCGCAAAGAGTTGGACATGACTTAATGACTGAACTGAACTAAATTAGTGCATCACAGCCAGAATGGAGTCTTGTTTACATTTCCATTCACTAAAGGAAACATCTAGACATAGTTTGAATAAACAATAATTTTGAGAATAGAAAATGATACCATAAGCACAATTCAATTCCTTTTACCTTGACTGTAAACTCATGCTGGGCTTCCTAGGTGGTTCAGGAAATAAACAATCTGCCTGCCAATGCAGGAGACACAGGTTTGATCCCTGGGTTGGGAAGATCCCTCAGAGAAGGAAATGGCAACGCACTTCGATATTCCTACCTGGAAAATTCCATGGACAAAAGAGCTTGGCAGGCTATGATCAATGGGGTGACAAAAGAGTCAGATACAACTTAGTGACTAAACAACAACAAAACTCCCATTAGTCTGATAGTTCCTCTGAAGGAGAAATATTTCTCATATTTACTGTTGTATTCCCAGTTTTTAAAATTTTTTGTATACAGTTGGTATCTAATAAATGAATGAGTGAATTGTTTTATTTGTTTCATATATTTTTGGAAATTTGGGTTTTAACTTTTCTGAATTTTCAAATATAAAGTGACATTGTTAAGGTCAGGAGGATGAGTGTGATGCAAAGATAGACAACTCTCTTAATCCTATGTTCATTTCTGTAAATACTAGGAATATATTATAGTTCAGAGTGAAAATACAAGTGCCAAAAAACTGTTTTTCACCTTGTCATTCTGGATGGCCTGATTATAAATAGTCGTTTTCCAGACTTCCTCTCACTCCATAGGAGCCTAGAACTGAATTACAAATTACCTGATGCTTTAAATTCACATTTCACAGTGTGATATCATAACATATTGTAAGAAGGGCTGCTTCACATGAATCTTTAAATGATAAAAATATATATCTCTAGTGATGCAAAAAAGGAACTTATGAATCTAACATTTTCTCAGAATTGGGCTTACAAATAGAGATCAAAAAACTTTAGTCAAGTGGAAATAAATTAAGAGTTGTTACTGCTTAGCATCTGTATATTTTTTCAAGTAATCTAATGTTCTTGCTAACACTAGATTCTAGGACTCTAACTTTGATAAGTCAACTGTGGAATTCACTGGATTATTATGTCATATATACAATTAATCCACATGGGATAGTTTCATAATACTGTTGTTTGGAGGATGGCATTAAGAATGCTCATACTGACTGAAATACAAATCTGTGACAGGCACTACTTATTTATTTTTATAGCTTTATTAAAATATAACTGTAATATTAAATATAAATTTAATATTGTATAAATTTAAAATATATATCTATCAATATATGAAAGAGAGTGAAAGAAGTCTTAAAGTCTCAGAGCAGGGTTAAAAAGGTACGATTGGAAGGTTAAGAATGTTGAGTGTGGCTCTGAATCATCACAGACCCTCTGAGGAGGAGATGAAAGTCTTTTTCCAAGTACTATTTTAATTGATAGTGAATGAAAAANGTTACAAAATTATTACCCCCAAAGAATTAGACAAAACCTGAATCACTTCATGTCATTACCATTTAATTTTTGTGGTGAGAACATTCACTGTCTACTCCTTTAGCAAGTTTCAAGTATATAAAATGGTATTGTCAGCTATAGTCAACATACGGAACATTAGATTCCCAGAACTTACTCATTTTGGAACTGGAAGCCTGTACTCTTTGATCAATATCTCTTCATTCTCTCAATTTCCAGCTCCTGGTAACTACCACTCAACTATGTTTCTATATTTGACCTTTGTCTGGAGTCCACATATAAGTAATATCATAGGAGTGCAGTTACCTTTTCAAGATCCTGTTTTCATTTTCTTTAGACATATACTCAGAAGTGAAATTTCTGTATCATATAGTAATTCTATTTTTAATTTTTTGAGGACCCTCCATACTGTTTTCCATAGTGACTGCGCTAATTCATATTCCCACCAACACAGAATTGTCTTTTTCTTTTCTCTTCTTGAATTTATTTTTAACTAATTTTTATTGCAATATAATTGCTAACAATGTTGTTAGCTTGTACTACACTGCAAAATTAATCAGTCATACATATGCATATAACCCCTCCCTTTTGGATTTCTCTTCCATTTAGCACACTACAGGGCATTAAGTAGAGTTCCCTGTGCTATACAGTATATTCCCGTCAGCTGTCTATTCTATACATAGTATCAGTAGTGTATTTATACCAATTCCAATCTCTCAATTCCTCCCACCCCACCCCTTCTCCTCTTGGTATCCATACATTTATTCTGTTCATGTGTATCTCTACATCTCTACCATTTTTCTAAATACCACAGTTCAGTTCAGTCGCTCAGTCGTGTCCGACTCTTTGCGATCCCATGAATTGCAGCAAACCAGGCTGCCCTGTCCATCACCAACTCCCGGAGTTCACTCAAACTCATGTCCATCGAGTCAGTGATGCCATTCAGCCATCTCATCCTCTCACATTAATATGTGATATTTGTTTTTCTCTCTCTGACTTCTTTCACTCTGTATGACACTCTCTAGATCCATCCACATCTCTACAAAAGTCCTAATTTCATTCCTTTTTATGACTGAGCAGTATTCATTAGGGCTTTCCTGGTGTCTCAGCTAGTAAAGAATCAGCCTGCAATGCAGGAGACCCCAGTTTGATTCCTAGGTTGGGAAGATCCCCTGGAGAAAGACATGGAAACCCAGTCTAGTTTTCTTGCCTGGAGAATCCTTATAGACAGAAGAGCCTGGCAGGCTATAGTCCATGGGGTCGCAGAGTCCGACACGACTGAGCAACTAAGCACACATACAGTATTCCATTGTGTATATGTATCAAATTTCTCCATTATTTATCCATTCCTCAGTTGATAGATATTTAGGTTTCTTAATAAACTAAAAATAAATCTACTGTATTACCCAGCAATTCCACTACTAAGCATCTACTCAGAGAAAGTAATAATTCAAAAAGATACATGCGGTTCTTGCTGACAGTTTCAGGCCACTTGCAGGGCTGCACTGATGATATACCAAAGTAGGCTGGGTTCATGGTTCTATTTATCACCGTCCTCACTCTTCTATCTTACCAGGAGTTGGACCAGAGCCCTCCCTAGATCCCTGGAAAATGAAACTTAAATGTCACCCAGTTGTGATCCTTCCTTTCTTTCAAAGTACTGATAGCTTTCTCCAAGGCCATGTGTGTGTTGTGGTTGTACAACCAGTTTGTGTTGATAAATGAGGCTGGGTTTGTGGAAGTTTTGATAAGTAAATTCATTAAAGGCACCCCAAGTGTTGTCTTTTCCACGTGCGTGCCAACACTTATCTCTTGTCTTATTCATGACAGCCATTCCAGCAGATGTCTCATTGTAGCTTTTATTTGTGTTTCTCTGGTAACTGGTAAAGTACCTGTTGCCATTTGTATGTATTATTTATTTATTCATTTATTTTTAATTATTGGCCACACCCATTGGCATGTGGAATATGAGCACCCCTACAAGGGATTGAACTAATACCCTCTGCATTGGAAGATGGAGTCTTAACCACTGGACTGCCAGAGAAGTCTCTGTATGCCCTTTATAAAAATAATGTCTATTCAATTCCACATCCATTTTTAAAGCATGTTTTGTATCTTTGTTTTTGCTATTGATCTGTATGAATTTATATATATATTTTGTGTTAACCACCTGATGCAAAGAACTGACTCATTGGAAAAGACCCTGATGCTGGGAAAGATTGAAAGCAGGAGGAGAAGGGTATGACAGAGGATGAGATGGTTGCATGGAATCACTGACTTGATGCACATGAGTTTGAGCAAGCTCTGGGATTTGGTGATGGATAGGGAAGCCTGGTGTGCTGCAGTCCATGAGGTCACAAAATGTCAGACACGAATGAGTGACTGAACTAAATGTATACAACTGAATGGACTCTAAAATGAGCAAAACTTTAACAACAGCACCACAACACCTTTCTTCCCTTAACCTTTCTTCTTCATTTAAGTGAAAAGAATATTTTCATTTTTTATCTTTAAACATACTAGAAATAAGTATTAACACAAGAATGGGATTTAAACCCAAGTGTGCTAGTCTTTGGCTTGTGCTCCTTCCAGGGTTCCACTGTCACTAGAAGCAAACTAAATGTCCATCAATGGATGAGTGCATAAAGATGTGGTACATATATACAGTGAAAGATTACTCAGCCATTAAAAAAGAATGAAATGATGCCATGTGCAGCAACATGGGTAGACCTGGAAACTATTATCCAAAGTGAAGTAAGTCAGACAGAGAAAGATACATATATAATATCTCTTATATGTAGAATCCAAAAAAGAAAATGATGCAAACTGATTTGCAAATTGGAAACAGATTCACAGACTTAGAAAACAAACTTATGGTTACCAAATGGGAAAGGTGGGAAAGGGTAAACTGGGGATTTGGGATTGACATGTGCACACTAATATATAAAAAAAACAGATAATCAACAAGATCCTACTGTATAGCACAGGGAACTCAACTCTAGTCTGTAATAACCTTAATGGGGAAAGAATTTGAAAAAGAATAGATATTATATGTATAACTGAATCACATTGACGTCTGTACACCTGAAATTAACACAGCATTGTAAATCAACTATGCTATGCTGTGTTTCATTGCTCAGTTGTGTCCAATACTGTGATCTGATGGACTGTAGCCTGCCAAGCTCCTCTGTCCATGGGGATCCTCCAGGCAAGAATACTGGAGTGGGTTCTCATGCCTTCCTCCCGGAGATCATTCCAACTCAGGGGTCAAACCCAGGTCTCCTGCATTGCAGTCAGATTCTTTACCATCTGAACCACCAAGCAAGCCCAAGAAAACTGGAATAGGTAGCCTATCTCTTCCCCAGGGGATCTTCCCTACCCAGGAATCAAACTGGGGTCTCTTGCATTGCAGGTGGATTCTTCATCAGCTGGGCTACAAGGGAAGCCCAAATCAACTATAATCCAGTATAAAATTTAAAAATTAATAAATAAATAATTACAGTGGGGCTTAGAGACCTGGATCCATCCTGAACAAGCTGATACATCAGAAATTTGTTCTGATAAAGATGAATTCAGTGCTTGCAACATTTAGATGTTCAAAGTGGCTTAACAGCCAATTCTTTCAAAAATATCTATTGGAAGTAATTTTTATGACAGTGCTTATTATTCTAGAGAATAAAGAATCTCAGTTTCTCTCATTCTACAGTTTTGGGAATAAGAGGACAATCTTTCCTTTCATCTTAAGGCTCTGGAAAGGGATTTATCATGAGTGTTAAAACAGTAGGCTGAAAGAAGCACAAGCCGGAACAAGATTGCCAGAAGAAATACTAATATCCTCACATATGCAGATGACACCACCCTTATGGCAGAAAGTGAAGAAGAACTAAAAAGCCTCTTGATGAAAGTGAAAGAGGAGAGTGAAAAATTTGGCTTCAAGCTCAACATTCAGAAAATTAAGATCATGACATCTCGTCCCATCACTTCATGGCAAATAGATGGGGAAATGATGGAAACAGTGTCAGACTTTATTTTTCTGGGCTCCAAAATCACTTCAGATGGTGATTGCAGCCATGAAATTAAAAGACACTTAGTNGAGCCTCTTGATGAAAGTGAAAGAGGAGAGTGAAAAAGTTGGCTTAAAGCTCAACATTCAGAAAACGAAGATCATAGCATTCAGTCCCATCACTTCATGAGAAATAGATGGGGAAACAGTGGAAACAGAGGCTGACTTTTGGGGGTCCAAAATCACTGCAGATGGTGATTGCAGCCATGAAATTAAAAGACACTTTACTCCTTACAAGGAAACTTATGACCAACCTAGACAGCATATTAAAAAGCAGAGACATTACTTTGTCAACAAAGGTCCATCTAGTCAAGGCTATGGTTTTTCCAGTAGTCATGTATGGATGTGAGAGCTGGACTATAAAGAAAGCTGAGTGCTGAAGAACTGATGCTTTGGAACTGTGTAGTGTTGGGGAAGACTCTTGAGAGTCCCTTGGACTGCAAGGAGATCCAACCAGTCCATCCTAAAGGAGATCAGTCCTGGGTGTTCACTGGAAGGACTGATCTTGACGCTGAAACTCCAATACTTTGGCCACCTGATGCGAAGAGCTAAAAGACCCTGATGCTGGGAAAGATTGAGGGCAGGAGGAGAAGGGGATGACAGAGCATGATACGGTTGGATGGCATTACTGACTCAATGGACATGAGTTTGCGTAGGCTCCGGGAGTTGGTGATGGACAGGGAGGCCTGGTGTGCTGCAGCTCATGGGGTCACAGAGTCAGACACGACTGAATGACTGAACTGAACTGAACTAGGCGGGAGCTAAAAATAAGAGACAAAAGAAAAAAATCTTACCCAGATTTTATAAACTGGAATAGAATAAGGAGGCTTAAACAGGTAAGATGAAAAGTGGGCAGTTTAAAAAGAAATGCAAGATAGGAGAGGAAAAGTACAATTGCTATAGAAAATACTATGGTTCCTCAAAAAATTAAACAAAATTACCATATGATCCAGTACTTCCAGGTATGTACCCAAAAGAACCGAAAACAAAGGACTTGGAACAGATATTTGTACAGCCATGTTTCATAGTAGTATTATTTACAGTAGCAAAACCGGAAGCAATGCAGTGTCCATCGATGGATGAATGGATAAACAAAATGTGGTGTCTACACACACTGGAATATTATTCACCCTTACAAAGGACGGAAATTCTGATACATGCAAAAACATAGATAAACCTTAAAGATGTCATGCTAAGTGAAATAAGTCAGTCACAAAACAACAAATACTGTACGATTCCACTTATTCATGAGTTACATAGAAAAGTCGAATTCATAAAGAAAAGTAGAATGGTGGTTGCCAGGGACTGGGGTAGGGAGGGGCGATGAAGTTATTATTTAAATGAGCACAAAGTTTAGGTTTGGGAAGATGAACAGTTTTTAATTATGGACTTTTTGAGTTAGTGGTTCTCAACCCTGATACATATTATCAGAAAGTAATCCCAAAAAACACAAGGGGGACTGTCTAGCTGGAGGAAATTGACCAGGTAGGGTGGGTCTATTTTTAAATTTTCCCTGCTGCAGCTAGGGTGGCAAAGACTGCTGTAGGCCAGAGGAAATAAAATATTGTGATTTTTCTATTACTTAAAAAAGTTCTGGAGATGGATGGTGATGGATGGTTGAATGTACTTGTTACCACTGAACTGTACACTTAAAAGTGGTTAAAATAATTTTATGTCTAGTGTATTTTACCATAATTTAAAAGAATCTAAAGAAAAAAAAAACCCTCTAAAGGACAGTATTAAACCTTTTGATACAGGTAATTGCATTATTTGTTTTTTCTTCCTTGCAAGGAAACTGTTGCCTAGTAGCATTTTGAACTCCTTCTTATCTCTTGCAAATACATGTCAAACTGCTGAAATGCTACTCTAACCTTCCCGATAATGTGTTAGTATCTGAGAGTCATGGAGAAGGCAATGGCAACCCAGTCCGGTACTCTTACCTGGAGAATCCCATGGGCGGAGGAGCCTGGTAGGCTGCAGTCCATGGGGTCGAGAAGGGCCGGACATGACTGAGTGACTTCACTTTCACTTTTCACTTTCAAAGAGAGGTAAATTTTAATCCTATAAAGGTTGGAGCCAGATCATTGAAGTCTTCTCAAGTCTTGTTTCCAATAATTAAAATGAACAGGGTGGCAGACAAAAAAGAACTGACTCAAAGTCTCCACTTTCATGGTATTTAAGTTTCCAAACCACACTTTTGCTACATTACAAATATCTTTGTTACATGGGTAGTTGAGTTTGAAAA
>SJYV01005989.1:0-13730 GCA_006410875.1 Neotragus pygmaeus | reverse complement strand
CAATTATTTCCTTTGCGGAAAAAAATGCAGCTACATTCTTTATAGGCACAGAAGCTTCCCTTCCCATGGCCCACCAGTGACCCTTCCCTCTTCTGAGGTTACCACTGTCACAGAAACTAAGAGATTAACAACATCTGACACAAAATTCTATGCATATACACGTGTCCCTCTATGCAAACATACTGATGTTTCAAATAATAGCTAACATTTCCTGTGCCTCAAGTGATCTGTTCTTTTTTGTTTATTCTCCTCAAATCTTCAGAATAAAACTTTGAGGCTGGTAGTAGTAATTTATTCATTTATTCAGTCAGTTCAGTTGTATCTGACTGACTCTTTACAACCCCATGGACTGCAGCACGCCAGGCTTCCCTGTCCATCACCAACTCTCAGAGCTTGCTCAAACTCATGTCCATCAAGTCAGTGATGCCATCCAACCATCTCATCCTCTGTCATTCCCTTCTACCCCTACCTTTAATCTTTCCCAGTATCAAGGTCTTTTCTAAGGAGTCAGTTCTTTGCATTACGTTTCCAAAGTATTGGAGTTTCAACTTTAGCATCAGTCCTTCCAATGAATATTCAGGAGTGATTTCCTTTAGGTTGGACTGGTTGGACCTCCTTGCAGTCCAAGGGACTCTCAAGAGTCTTCTCCAACACCACAGTTCAAAAGCATCAATTCTTCAGGACTCAGCTTTCTTTATAGTCCAACTCTCCTATCCATACATGACTACTGGAAAAACCATAGCTTTGACTAGACAGACCTTAGTCAGCAAAGCAATGTTTCTGCTTTTTAATATTCTCTCTAGGTTGGTCATAGATTTAGATGAGGAAGAAAAGGCCCACAGATATTAAATGCATGGTCAGAAGAGCCAGAATTTAGACTGAAGATGTTAAATTTGATATGTTCTCTAAGCTATATAAAGCTGCCTGATTGCTTTTCATCATTATACAGCACATCACACCATGATATTTAGATTTGACAAACACCTTATTTTTGAACATTTACATTATTTTCTTTTATGAAGGGGCAGAGACATGAATATACTTATTCATTGGGTACAAATGCAGACATAGAATCCAGTAAGATAGGTGCCAGGATACAAACCGTTGTTCCTTTGTGCTCCACCATCTCTCAGAGTTTGCTCAAAGTCATGCCCACTGAGTCAGTGATGCTCTCTAACCATCTTATTCTCTGTTGCCCCCTTCTCCTGTTGGCTTCAATCTTTCCCAGCACCAGACTTTTTTCCCAATGAGTCAGATCTTTGCATCAGGTGGCCAAAGTATTGGAGCTTCAGCTTCAGCATCAGTCCTTCCAATGAACATTCAGCACTGATGTCCTTAAGGATTGACTGGGTTCATCTCCTTGCAGTCCAAAGAACTCTCAAAAGTCTTCTCCAGTACCACAGATTGAAAGCATCAATTCTTCAGTGTTCAGCCTTCTTATGGTCCAACTCTCAAATGCATACACAACTACTGGTAAATCATAGTTTTGACTATATGGACCTCTGTTGGCAAAGTGATGTCTCTGCTTAAATATGCTTTCTAGGTTTGTCACAGCTTTCCTTCCAAGGAGCAAGCCTCTTAATTTGATGGCTGTAATCACCATCTGCAGTGATTTTGGAGCCTGAGAAAATAAAATCTATCACTGCTTCCACATTTTCCTTTCTATTTCCCATGAAGTGATGGGACCAGGTGCCAGGATCTTAATTTTTTAGGTTTCAAGCCAAGTTTTTCACTCTTCTCTTTCACCTTCATCAACAGGCTCTTTAGTTCTTTGCTTTCTGCCATGAGAGGTATTATCTGCGTATCTGAGGTTGTTCATATTTCTTCCAGCAATCTTGATTCTGGCTTGTGATTCATCCAGCCTAGTATTTGCATAATGCACTCTGCATATAAGTTAAATAAGCAGGGTGACAATATACAGCCTTGATGGATCCCTTTCCAATGTTGAACCAGTCAGTTGTTCCATGTCCAGTTCTGTTTGTTTGTTTGTTTTTTTGAGCTACAAACTGGCTTCTCAGAGAGCAGTTTGTAACATGGTCTGGTATTCCCATCTCTTTAAGAATTTTCCAGGTTTGTTGTGATCCACACAGTCAAAGGCTTTAGTGTAGTCAATGAAGCAGATGTATTTCTGGAATTCCCTTACTTTCTCTGCCTTTTCTAAAACCAGTTTGTATACCTGGAAGTTATGGACTTCATGTACTATGGAAACCTAGCTTAAATGATTTTGAGCATTACTTTGCTAGCATGTGAAATGAGACCAACTGTGTGATAGTCTGAACATACTTTGGCATTGCCCTTCTTTGGGACTGGAATGAAAATTGACCTTTTCCAGTTCTGTGGCCACTGCTGAGTTTTCCAAATTTGCTGGCATATTGAGTGCAGCACTTCAACAGCAACATCTTTTAGGATCTGAAATAGCTCAGTTGGGATTCCACATCTCCACTAGCTCTGTTCACAGTAATGCTCCCTAAGACCCACTTGACTTCACACTCCAAGATGTCTGATGTTAGGTGAGTGACCACACCACTGTGGTTTTCTAGGTCATTAAGACCATTTTAGTACAGTTCTTGGAGAAGGCAATGGCACCCCACTCCAGTACTCTTGCCTGGAAAATCCCATGGATGGAGGAGCTTGAGAGTCTGCAGTCCATGGGGTCGCTGAGGGTCGGGCACTACTGAGCGACTTCACTTTCACTTTTCACTTTGATGCATTGGAGAAGGAAATGGCAACCCGCCTGGGGAATCCCGGGGATGAGGTAGCCTGGTGGGCTGCCGTCCATGGGGTCGCACAGAGTCGGAGACGAACGAAGTGACTCAGTAGTAGCAGTAGTAGTCGCAGTCGTAGTCGTAGTCATAGAGTTCTTATGTGTATTCTTGCCATGACTTCTTAATCTCTTCTGCTTCTGTTAGGCCCTTACTGTTTATGTCCTTTATTGTGTCCATCCTTGCATGAAGTGTTCCCTGATATCTTCAATTTTCGCAAAGGCATCTCTAGTCCTTCCCATTCTGTTGTCTTCCTCTATTGTTTTTCATTGTTTGTTTAAGACCTCCTTATCTCTTCTTGCTACTCTCTGGAACTCTGCACTCAGCTGGGTTTACCTTTCCCTTTCTCCTTTTGCTTCTCTTTTCTCAGCTATTTGTAGCGCTTCCTCAGACAACCACTTTGTCTTCTTAAATTTCTTTTTCTTTGGGATAGTTTTGCTCCCTTCCTCCTGTGCAGTGTTATGAATCTCTGTCCATAGTTCTTCAGGTACTCTGTCTACCAGATCTAATTCCTTGAATCCATCATTTCCTCCACTGTTTAATCATAAGGGATTTGACTGAGGTCATATTTGAATGGCCTAGTGGTCTTCCCTAATTTCTTCAACTTAAGTCTGAATTTTGCATAAGGAGCTCACGATCTGAGCCACAGTCAGCTCCATGTCTTGTTTCTGCTGACTGTATAGAGCTTCTAGCCATCTTTGGCTTCAAATAACATCATCAGTCTGATTTCAGTATGACGTTCTGGTGAGGTTCATGTGTAGAGTCATCTCTTCAGTTGTTGGAAACCCATGTTTGCTATGACCGGCATGTTCTCTTGACAAAACTCTGTTTGCCTTTGCCCTGCTTCATTTTGTACTCCAAGGCCAGATTTGCCTGTTATTCCGGGTATCTCTTGACTTTCTACTTTTGAATTCCAGTTCCCAAAGATGAAAATGATATCTTCTTTAGGTGTTAGTTCTAGAAGGCGTTGTAAGTCTTCATAGAAATCAGTCAACTTCAGCTTCTTTAGCTTCAAGGGGGTGGGGCATAGACTTGGATTACTGTGATAGCGAATGGTTTGCCTTGGAAAAGAACTGAAATCATTCTGTCGTTTCTGAGATTTCACCCAAGTACTGCATTTTGGACTCTTTTGCTGACTATGAAGGCTACTCCATTTCTTCTATGGGATTCTTGCCCACAGCAGTAAATACAATGGTCATCTGAGTTAAATTCACCCATTCCAGTCCATTTTAGTTCACTGATTCCTAAGATGTCCATGTTCAATCTTGCCATCTTCTGCTTCACCACATCCAGTTTACCTTGATTCACAGACCTAACATTCCAGGTTTCTATGCAATATTGTTCTTTACAGCATCAGACTTTACTTTCAACACCCGACACATCCACAACTAAGCATTATTTCCACTTTGGCCCAGCCAGTTCATTCTTTCTGGAGCTATTCACAGTTGCTCTTCACTATTCCCCAATAGCATATTGGACATCTTCCAGTCTGGGGGGTTCATCTTCCAGTGTCTTATTTTTTCACCTTTCCACACTGTCCATGGGGTTCTCCAGGCAAGAATACAGAATTGGTTTGCCATTTCCTCCTTCAGTGGACCACACTTGGTCAGAACTCTGCACTGCGACATGTCCATCTTAGGTGGCCCTACGTGTGCAAGTCCCTTCACCACAGCAATGCTGGGATCCACAGACTGGTGCAAGCTGTTATATTCAACTTGTAACTATTAAAAGGTACGTGTGTTTGGGCACATGTGACAACATTCAATTTTCTTTAGAAATCTGTGTATTTTATATTCCCACAAACAGTATGCCTATCCCCCTATTCTCACATGACAAAGGTAAACTTTTTAAGACTTTCAAAGGATTAAAAAAAAAAATACTGAGTTACTTTAATTTCCAGTCATCCTGGACTTTCATTTTAGCACTGAAAGTTCCATGTTCTGGAAAACTCCTCACAACCCATGCAAAGTGGGATCATAGTGAACTTCATTACTAATGAGCTGAAAGATCATTTCATATTTTCACTGAGCAAGTTAATCTCTCCTTCAGTATACTGTCTATTTAGGTCTTTTGTTCATTATTTCTATGTTTTGCTTGTCACTTCTTCTTCTTCTTGACTTACATCTGCTCAGTATATCACCTATATTGCAGATTATTTCCTCTCAAAATATTGTTAGTTCTTAAATTCCTTTTGGTGCCACTTTTTTGGGTACATAAATTTAAAAAAATAAAAATTTAAAACTCAGTAATTTCTTAATTTGCACTTGAGCTCTGAGTCTTGTTTAGAAAATTCCTGCACACAACAAATTACAATTTTACTTTTACTTTCTCCTAATGTTATCTAAATGTATTTGATTTAAATTCTGAATCTGTTTTATTATGTGGTAGGAGGTTTATGAAACTTTCATTTTTTTTGTCTTTTATACATGATACTGAATTTCCACCTAAACTTATGAAAAACTCTCATTTCTACATTATTGAATTGTCCCAATTAGGAACTGAAGAAGTTCTTCATTTATTTCAGTCTTCTATTACATTATTTTAATAAATTTTATAATTTTCACTAAGAAGATTCTGACATTTCTTATTATTTTATAGTTCACAGTTACTGTGAATGAGATCATTTTCTATTACATCCTCCACCTGGTTAATGATTTTGGACATATGAATGGGCACCTCGATGAACTTTTATTAGTTCTGTTAGCTTTTCAGTTGATTCTTTTAAATTTTTTTGGTAGATAAGATCTTCAAATAACACAAGTTACTTCCCTTTTCTCCCCTCTTCCTCCCACATTTCTTATCTGACCAAGACCTCCAGGAACAGGACAGACTCTACTGTCCTATACGTGCCTTTAACAAAAACGTTCCTTTCCTCATTAGGCACCAAGCTCATGGAGGCTTCCGTTGCCAAATAGTTTCTTCTCTTCCAATTTGGTAAGACTCTTCTCTAAACATAGTAACTACAAATTGACTCTAAATAAAGACTCATTGGCATCTATTAAGATGTTTATATTTCTCATTTATTTTCAATATATTAAACTACTTTATTTTTTAACATATCATCTTAGCATTCCTGGGATATACCTAATCTGACTATTATGAAATATTTCCTTACTACAGCATCATTTTTGAATTGCTAATGTTATTACTTATATTGAATTATTTGCCTCTACTTTCATAAGAGAGACCAGTCATATAAACAGTTTTCTTTTTTGTGTGTCATATTACCATCTGGTTTCTGTATCAGGATTATCATAGTTTAATAGAATAATTTAGGAAACCTTCCATTTTTTCCTATGTTCTATAAATAAGATTTACGTCTTACCGAAAGGTGATAGAGGAAGAAAAACTAGTACATAAAACCTGAATATAAGTGATACAGTGCACTCTGACATTGCATATCGCATCAGCATACCTGGGAACTAGCAAAGTAATGGCCATATGTAAGTGGAACTTCTGTGTTTCAGTTGTTACACAGATAATAATTCTCGAACTGTCAGCGTCCAACATTTTAGAGAAGGTAGTTTTTTAAAGATATGCTTCTTTAAGGATATGTTGCACAAAAATTCAAAGTGTCAAAATATAGGCTCACTAATGTGAGCAGCAGAAAGCAGCTCAAAGACAAAGCACTTTTATGACCTTCAATGGCAATCAAATACCAACTCACCTTTGATTTAATTGTTTGGATGTGCTGCTCTACTTCTTCAATGTCTTCAGTGTTTTCCAGACGCTCATAAGCAGCGCTTCGCGTGCCTTTAATCAGATTTAAAGGTAATGCTGACATGCCATAGGCCTGAAAGAAACAAAAGAAAAACTAACATTAGCAATACTATTTTAAATATATTAATACACAATTTTCAGGTAAAATAAACATCCTTTGAAGTAATAAAGAGTAAGCAGTTGTGAGGGGCACAGTCACTGAAGAACAGAGTAAATGGGAGTGAACCGTGACGATGTGGTCTCATGATTCTCCTGTTTATTACATATTTAGTTACACAGAGTTATACTGTGTATATTATACTGTAATACTTTATGAAAGTAATAAATCATGATTGCAGGCTAATCAGGGGTTAAGGTAGTCTAAATCAGTAAAAACAATTTACAAAATTAAATTCTGTGGAAAAAAACAATTTTATCCAAGTAAATGTAGTAAACTCTTAGTAAAATATATTTTAATATACATTTTATTTGATTAGCATACAAATGATCTGTATGTAGTTTATTTGTAAGTTCTAAATATTTATAATCTTTTTGCTAAGTATTTTAATTCCTATAAGAAATTTTAATCAGCATTAAGAAATTATTTTATACTACCCAATTCTCTACTAGCCAGTCCCAAATGTCAAGTTTTATTGTAACTATTAGAAACACTTAATAACAGATGCCACATGATCATTATTCAAAATCGTTATTGACCTTAAATCCTTAGAAGCAAAACTGACAACCATCATCTCCTTGCTGCAACGATGCTCATTCACTCATTGCAGCAACAGGCTCTAAAGTTGATACAAAATTATGTATTTAAATCTTTTACATTTCCTACCTGAGATACTGCCAAACTACTTTAGCCAGCAGGGTCATGTTAGGCAGGGTCATGAGACTGAGTTTAAATAATGAATGTGGGCAGAAGTGATCAATGCTGCTACTTCTGAGGCTTAACCCCAAACTCTAAAATGTCCTGAGTGACCCTGCAGATCTTCTCCTATGCTCTGCTACCTGGTTTTCAACTCCCAGGATGATCTCAAATGTGTTTAGTGTCATTTTGAATCATTCTGATATTCTCACTGGGTCTCCTTTAGACATTGATTCAATCACAATTCATATATGAAACCATAAATTCTGACATATCAGGGTTCTTTTTCAATTAAGGGAGAATGCAAACAAAGAATATGATTAAAAGGAATTCAGAAGTCACCAGTTCTATCAAGTAAGAGCAACTCTATAGCTTGTTGTATATAGATAATTAACTAGCTGAAATTATTACCTAATATGTAAATCCTTGCATTTTCTAAAGGAGAAATACTTAAAACCTTGCATTTTAAATATTGTTAAAACATAAATTAATGTTCTCACAATTTCCACATCAGCCAAAAACAAGAAAAACAAAAAGGAGAGGTTGAGGAAAGGTTCTGTTTGTGTTTGAAAAAAAAAATAATTTAGACAGAGTAGAATAATTTTCTTCTAATTAAATTCTTGTCAAGTTTATACTCCTAATGACCTTGGTAAAATATAAAAAGGAAATACATAATAAGGTTTAAATTATTTTTAACAGTAAACTTTATATCCTCAAACTCTGAAAGTGTAAAGAAAAAAGTCTATGGAAAACAAGGTGCCCGGAGATTGCTGCTGTTGTCCTTTAGTCACCCAGTCGGGTCCGATTCTCTGCGACCCCATGGACTGCAGCACGCCAGGCCTCCCTGTCCTTCACCATCTCCCAGAGCTTGCTCAAACTCATGTCCATTGAGTCAGAGATGCCACACAGCCATTTATCCTCTGTCGTCCCCGTCTCCTCCTGCCTTCAAATCTTTCCCATCACCAGGGTCTTTTCCAACGAGTCATCAGGTGGCCAAACTATTGGAGCTTCAGCATCAGTCCTTCCAGTGAATATTCAGGATTGATTTCCTTTAGGATTGACTGGTTTGATCTCCTTGAGTTCAGTCCACAGAGATTGTTACCATTCCCTTACAGGACTGTCCTATTCCTGTTCTCCTAGTAGCTCCACATCTTTTAAACATTATTGAAAAAAGTAAATAACTTTAAGACTTTGATGAGTATTACATGATGATCATTCAGTCATTCTTAGTCTCACATACCATTTTATCACAAGTCCATATTGCTATTTATAACCAACTGCCAAAGCAAAAAAACCCAGTTTATGCCCAGGTATATTTCTCTGTCTTGCCAATCAGTTTCAAACGAGGCTTATTTTTTCCCAATGCTTGCTATTCTGTTTGATGGATCTGGATCTCTAAATATACTAACCTCAAAACTCAATACCATTTCCTAAGGAATCTGTACCCTACTCAGTATTAAAAACATGGCCCCTACTTAAGAGTTTACTGTCAAACACAAAGTAATCTAAATTTTCCTAACCAGTTTGCTGGTCTCCCTCACTACAAATCCATCTTCCAGACTGTTTCTGAAGCGATCTCTCACACTCAAGTTAGACTGTGGCATTCCCCTAGCTAACATCCACTGAGACTCTCCAGGACCAATAAGGGTATTTGCGCCAGTGGGAGTTCCTGGGATTCTGGGTTGGGGCCATCAGAATCAACAGAGCAGGTAAGAGGGCAGGGAGACGAGAGGTCGACTGCCACTCTGGCCAGAGTGATGCTACTCCATCCACCTATTTTATATGCATCAGACTTTCATGAGTGACTGTTTGAAGAAGCAGTTTTCCAATTCTGTCCAGTGAGAGAATGACCAGCATCTAATCCTGGCCTGCAAAAGCTCTTCATGACGCAGCCCTCCCACCCTGTCCTCATGCCTCTAAACGCTCACAGCTCCTCATTGCTGCAGAGTCCGCCTTCAGCTCTGCCCCGGGGCCACATGCAGAACCTGCAGGGCCTTAGCAAAACGCCTCCTTGCTCACCTCACTTCACTAGCGAAGTCCAATGCCCTTCAGGTCTCAGCTTAATCACACCACATCTGAGAAATGTTCCTTGATTTGTAAATGTGCCTTGCTTATAATTCAATTATACTGCAGAACACTGGACATGAACATTATTGCTCCGCACATCTGTTTTATCCCTAGGCCTGCCAAACTTGTAACTTATCAGAATCATGCAGCAAGTTCCTGACAAGACAGATTTCTCAGCCAAACGAGTAACAACTGCAGTAGACTGTTTGATATGTAAGGACTAGGTCTGTTTTTCTTTTTCCTACCTTTATTCCAAGAGCGAACATAAAATAACTTCTCTAAGAAAATAATACTTAACCAAAAAAAAATTTTTTAAGAGTTCTTTATTCACATGAACTCTCTTCCCTACATGGAACTTACACATTTTTTAGAAGAGTTAAATTGAATTCCTATAGCTTACATAGAGTAATGCAAAAATTTGGGGGAAAAAAATGTATGTCCTTCACAACACCCTGTGGTAACGTTAAGCCAGAATACAACATCTTTTGGGGAATTACTGTCTGAAGAGAACAAGTAAATTAGAGCAATTACTGTTTTGGTTGCCTAGCTTGTTTCTGGATTACATGCTTAAGTTTCAGTGACTGTCAGGAAATTTAACTATAATATTTAGATTATGATAGATGACATACCATATTATACAAAGTATTTATTCATTACAACTTTAAGATCCTTAAACAACAATCTTTTAACTTCAGATTTCTTTGAAAAACCTGTACAAAGACTCATTTTTCAGAAACACAAAACTTTCATTGCTTACTACTGCCCTCTAGTGAAATACCAGAAAATCAACAAGGCTAAAGAGATTATATCACTTGAAATGCTTCCAGGTCAGCCATACTTGCCTCTAATATCATTTGTTTCAGTTTCCAAAAATAAACCACCATCTACCATCTGTATTTTAAAACTCAAATGTTTTGAAAGAACATATACAAACTGAAACATTTCTAATATGCTCCTGCCCCATGAAAACATCTCACTCTACCTTTTGGAGACAATGCCAAGCATTGTCTATAAACTGAACACATGCCCTGAATATATTTATGAAACCTATTATTCAAGGACACGGATGCTGAAACTAGTGAAACAACTCAACATTTATTCAGTAAAGATTTCCAGTCTAAATGTTCACTGATTCTAAAATACATGTATGTATGTATGTATGTATNTATAAACTGAACACATGCCCTGAATATATTTATGAAACCTATTATTCAAGGACACGGATGCTGAAACTAGTGAAACAACTCAACATTTATTCAGTAAAGATTTCCAGTCTAAATGTTCACTGATTCTAAAATACATGTATGTATGTATGTATGTATGTATGTATCTATGTGTGTGTGTGTATGTAGTTGGTAGTTTAGTTGCTAAGTCGTGTCCAACTCCTGCGACCCCATGGACTATAGTCCTCCAGGATCCTCTGTCCATGGTATTTCCCAGGTAAGCATACTGGAGTGGGTTGCCACTGCCTTCTCCAGGGGACCTTCCCAACCCAAGGATCAAACCAGGGTCTCCTGCACTGCAGGTGGTCTCTTGCAT
This sequence comes from Neotragus pygmaeus, assembly GCA_006410875.1. Taxonomy (NCBI): domain Eukaryota; kingdom Metazoa; phylum Chordata; class Mammalia; order Artiodactyla; family Bovidae; genus Neotragus; species Neotragus pygmaeus. The sequence continues at coordinate 2,789 of SJYV01005989.1, read as the reverse complement.
TACAGGCAGATTCTTTCCAACTGAGCCACCAGGGAAGCTGTGTGTGTATGTGTGTGTGTATTTTTTTTCTCACATTTAACACCAGTGAAATTTGAATGCATTTTATGAACACAGGCAAGGCAGAAGTCATGGCACAGAGGTCATTATCCAGATATTCACAAATTTGGTCACAGCTGGTTATATTACAACTATTTCTCTAGTAGAGTTACATGCATTTGTGGTACAACTACTGAGTTAAACTGCCACTTACAATGTCTTATAAGATAGTACTCTGACTTGACATTAAAGAAAAAAGTTAATGTGTAAGGAAACACAGAACAAAAGAGCAAGCAGTGAAGCAAAACTTTACTGGAACAATGATGATTCCACATTTCCTCGCAATGCAATACTCAGAGGCTTTATAAGCTTAAGAAAGGAAGGTACCCAAAGGAGAAGACATTTTTGTATTTTGCTCCTCAGGTTACAAGGGAAGAAACAATAACGAAACAAAAACAGCTTAAATTTACACAGTGGGTGTGTCAGCAGCTTCAAAGACATTCCAAGAGACAAGTTGAGCACTCAAGAAAAGCTGTCTCATCAATTCTTTTGACAGCATAAAAGACACTCTATAGTGAAACATGGACATGAACAGTCAACCCCAAAAAGTGATTGAGAAGACATGTTCCAAATGTGAAGTTTTAGGAATATCTTTACGACTTATTTCATGTATATTTGCCTTATTTTGCATGAAGAAGATTGATCTGATTTTTTAAGCATGTAAGGCTGAAACACTTCTGTCACTAAACGTTATAAATGATGAGACAGCATGGCAGGGACCTTTCCTTTACACCAACTGAACCATCAGGGGGCACACAAGAGCGGCGCATCGCACAATCAGGCCAGAGACTCGGGGAGGCACACTGCCACAGGACGGCTGAACAACTGCACACTTAAAGCAGAGTTCTGTCCTCAAAGGTTACTGAGAACCACTGCTTTAGTTCTTTGTTAAAATCCTTAATTTATCACTCTAATTTTCTCCAGTATTCTTGCCTGGAAAATCCCACAGACAGAGGAGCCTGGAGGTCTAATAGTCCATGGTGTCACAAAAAGAGTCAGACATGACTTAGCGACTAAACAACAACACAATTTTCTTTAATCCATTAGCTTCATTTATAGTAAATTTACACAGGTAGTGCTAGTGGTAAAGAACCCACCTGCCAAAGCATGAGACACAAGAGACACAAGTTCAATCCCTGAATCAGGAAGATCCCCTGGAAGAGGAAATGGCAACTCACTCCAGTATTCTTGCCTAGAGAATCCCATGGACAGAGGAGCCTGGGGGACGATAGTCCATAGGGTCGCAAAAGAGTCGGACACGACTGAGCAACTAAGCGCAGAACATTTAGGATAAATACATATATATATATATATATATACACACACACACATATGTATATACGTAATTCATAAACTCCTTGAAGATATGTTCATTTTTTTTTTTACTGGTACATAATCAAAAGGGCTTTCTAGGTGGTACAACGGTAAAAAGCCCGCCTACCAATGCAGGAGATGGAAGAGATGCAGGTTCGATCCCTGGCTCAGGAAGATCCCCTGGGGGTGAGGGGCATGGCAACTCACTCCAGTATTCTTTCTTGAAGAATCCCATGGACACAGGAGCCTATGGTGGGCTACATATTATTGGGTCACAAAGAGTCAGACACAACTTAAAGGACTTAGCATGCATGTATGTAATAAAAAGTTCAGTAGTTTCTGCATTTATAGGTGTTTCAGTGGTCCGTATGATACATTTTATATGAAAACAGCATTATTCAACATTTCCCCACTTGGTGGCACCAAAAAATTAAAATGTCTGCATAAATAATTGTGCCTAGAGGTTTGGGTTTTTTTTTTTTTTAATTTAAAAAGCAGCAGATTCTCTTTCAATTTATGTTGAAAATATTACGTAAGATAACATGTCGTTTGACGTTTTTCTAAAATTGAGTGCCCAATTATTTGGCTATTCCTTTAGATGTGGTACAGTGGATATTATCTTGGTAAAATTTAAATAATCAACTAGTAGCTGAACTAAACAACAATGTGTACCTAAGAAATTCACACTCAACTGACATATATATTACAAAAGCTTCTGTAGTTTCAATACTAATAGCTACAGATTCTAGAATAGACATGATTTTACCTTTAATAATTAATTTCTTGTACTCAGAGGCAAGGGATTCCCTAGAGGCTCAGCAGTCAAGAATTGCCCTGCAATGCAGGAGACACGAATCAATCTATGGGTCAAGAAGATCCCCTAGAGAGGAAATGGTAACCCACTTCCAGTGCTGGAAAATCCCATGGACAGAGGAGCCTGGCACGCTATAGTCCACGGGGTCACAGGAGTTGGATATGACTGAAATGACTCAGTACACATGCACAAGAATATCTTAACTAAGCCAGTGTGATCCTTATACCTGATTTGATGGCATACATAATTTTTAGTATCAATTTCAATATAAAATATATGAGTTTGAAATATTTATCTTAACAATAATATTGTTCTTGTAGGGAAGCTCTCTTTCAAAGGGTTTTAATCATTTCCCATATTTTCCCAACTTCCATTCATCAGCTCCACAGCTTAATTCCCTACCCACCAAAGCAACACTATTACAATGTTCAGTTCTGTTCACTCACTCAGTTGTGTCCCACTCTTTGCAACCCATAAATCGCACACAGCATGCCAAGCCTCCCTGTCCGTCACCAACTCCCAGAGTTCACTCAGACTCACGTCCATCGAGTCAGTGATGCCATCC
>SJYV01005987.1:1468709-1486946 GCA_006410875.1 Neotragus pygmaeus | reverse complement strand
ACTCTCAAGAGTAGGTACATTAATAACGAGTGAAGAAAGAATTTTTCATTAAGTGTCACACAACGTCAAATTAGCAAAACTTAATGTTACCTGGGGCTTCTCTGGTGGCTGAGATGGTAAAGAATCCGTCTGCAATGCAAGAGACCCAGGTTTGATCCCTGGGTTGAGAAGATCCCCGGGAGGAGGGAATGGCTACCCACTCAGTATTCTTGCCTGGGAAATCCCATGGACAGAGGAGCCAGGTGGGCTATGATCCATGGGGTTACAAATGTTACCTTAAAGAATCAGCTTGTGTAGCAAAATGTTTGAAATCTAATCTAATATACATGAATTTCTTGGTGGGCTTCTGTCAATGGGGATTGAAGTATTAATATATTCAAATAAAGCAGCATCTTTATGTGTTCTTTTGCTGTTTTTCAAAGTGGTAATTATACTGGCATTAGAGAGTGATTTTCACAAATATGCTACAAATTCATAGTCATGCACCTGCACCATAGTCTGTCCATGAACCATAATTTTATTTTTCCATTTAATGGCTTATCTCCACCAGAACCATGTTTTGCACTTCATTTTGTTTTCTTCCAGGAAGATCTAACTGTTTTAAACCCCTTATGCTTCCAGGAATATTTTCAAGGTCAAATTATTTTAATATTAAGTGATTTTGTAATATATGATTTTATAGTTTTATAATAGATAATATAAAGCTTTTTTGCATTGTCTTANCAGGAAGATCTAACTGTTTTAAACCCCTTATGCTTCCAGGAATATTTTCAAGGTCAAATTATTTTAATATTAAGTGATTTTGTAATATATGATTTTATAGTTTTATAATAGATAATATAAAGCTTTTTTGCATTGTCTTATGTTTTGAATATTTACTGCATCACAGATTTTAATCTTTAAAATCAAATCTGCCCATGTTTTCACTGAATAATAATCAAAAAAGTTGCATAATTCTCTAGCATAATTCTAGTAATTTGTAGCCTACTTAAAATAATTAAAGTGACTTACAAGTTAGAGACAATGCCAAATAGAGTAATATAAATATAATGGTGCAGAATAAAATAATAGTAACAATATGCCAAGGACTTTACTTAGTATTTTCCAGTTCTTTTCTCCTTTAATTCTCACAACTCTGTTGTATATCAAACACTAGCCTCCCCATTTTATGAAATAAAAACTAGGGCTCAAGAAGTGTAAGTGATGCATTCAGAATTATATGAGCAGAGTATTCCACAAACAAGCCCCACATATAGATTCCTTTAGTTCTAACCCTTACTTCCTAAAACACAGCATTATGCTGCCTCAGAAACCAACTATTAATAAAAGGATGTTTCTAGTCTCTTTACATCAAGGAAGTATTTGTGCTTTCTTTGAGTATCATTTGAAATTTTAAAATGCATCTATGTTCCTTACTAACTTCAAAAGAAATTGATCATTTCTCAAACAATAGTCTGCAAGCAATCCAAACCAGAGTGATCTGAGTGTGGTATTTAAAGTGCAGGTACAGAGCTCTCCTCCAGAGGTACTACATCTCTTTCTCTTATTTCTTGTGTGGGGTGAGGAAGAGGAGTGGAGGAGACATGTCCTTCTAAAAACATCTCTCCAGATGACTCTTCCGAGTGTCAAAGTTTGAGACACACTGTTTGAGAGCCTCAAAGGAATACCCTTACCATGTGTCTTTTACTCAAAATTCAGCAAGTCCTCTGTACTGTAATTACACTTCTAGCTTTGTCAGGTTGTATTCCAATTCCATATCATTAGAAGATATCATGTTAACACGTTGGCTTTGACTTTTACCATGATTTGTCTACTTATTTCTTGCTGTTACAAAAACTGTCTATTCTTTATTTTTTCCTTCTTTCCTTCTTCTTCTTTTCTCTTTTTCAAGGTTTGTGGACAAATAGTTCAGCTGAAATTCCTCACCCTGATATATTTATACCGAACTCCAAAAATGTTCACATTTATTATTTTTTTTCTTTTACTCAGAAACAAATGCCAGTCACACAGTTTTTTTCTTTACAACTGACTTCACCTAAAATTGACTTTATATACAAAGCCATAAGAATAATTATTGTTGTGATTATCTGTCTTACTTAAGTAAACACTAAGTCATTCTAGCACTAACATAACAATATTTCATTACTCTTTCCATTAACATAATTATTAATACCTAAATATCACAGGGTAAAGTTAAAGAATATTTTAACTACTAAGTTTTAAACACACACACACATTTTCATACATACACACACATATATGTGTTGTGCTTAGTTGCTCAGTTATGTCTGACTCTTTGCGACCCCATGGACTTTAGCCCGCCAGACTCCTCTGCATATGGGGATTCTCCAGGCAAGAATACTGGAGTGAGTTGCCAAGGTCCCTCTACCCTTCCTTACCCAGAGATGGAAGCCAGGTCTTCTGCATCACAGGCAAATATTTTACAATCTGAGCCACCAGGGAAGCCCCAAAACACTGAAGTGGGTAGCCTATCCCTTCTACAGGAGAACTTCCCAACCCAGGAATCAAACCTGGGTCTCCTGAATTGCAGGAGGATTCTTTACCAGCTGAGCTACCAGGGGAGCCCCCCTCCACACACACATGCACATATACAAAACTGAAATTCCCAATATTCATAGAACCCAGATGAGATTTCTGTTGCATGCCTGGGTGTGCAAAAAAAAAAATCACCAAGCACCTAGCCTCAGCACTTTTCCTCCAAGAGAACAAACCTCACCTCCCACCTGCTATTTTAATCCCTGTGGGGGAGCACAATCTAATCAGGCTGAGACAGCTTTAGTCAAGTTATCTGAGCTAAGGGCATAACATTAAATCATAACTCAGTAAAGGCCAATATGTGGGGGGCAGAGATAACACAGTTCATTGACTTTGCTTTGTAATGATCTAACTTGATATGATGATACAGTTTGAATGTAGGAAAGTATAATGTGATGTGTCTTTTCTCTAGTCTCTCAAATATCAGCCTCTTCAAGTAATCCACTGATAAATGTAGGTCACCTCAAACTCTGATTTAAATTGTTCAAGTCTCTAAAGTACAGCATTTATATCTTTTGAAACAGCATGCATAGATATTAAATAATAGTATAGATTCATGGATATATGAAGATAACTCAGTAGTCATTCTGTCTGAGAGTAAATATGCTCAGAAAATGATATATTAAGGTCAATTAAACTTGATGAGGTGAATGACATTTTAATTATAGAATTACAAACTCACAAATTCCAAAAGGTAAATTTGTTAGTAACTATATCTGAATCTTCACACTTGGTTTCTTTCCTTGCTACATTCCCTTATATTTACTCCATCCTGTGACCAAGAATATTCTCAGCCCTCAAGAAAATACTCCCATTTGTCACTGGACTTTTGATTTTGTAATTATATGTCACTAATATATGGTTGACTTTCTGCCTGGAGGAATCTTCCCCCCTCCCTAGAAGGAAACAACCTGGATAGCAAAGGATTTCAGAATAAGAAATCAGTACACTGGAGAGTGCAAAGCCTCTATTTTCTGGACAACACAGATTCCACATCAGCTATATCTGGGATTCAGAAACATGATTGCTTGAACTTGTCCCTCTTTCCTGAAATTTTCCTTCCTTTAGCATGGCTGCATCCTCATTGCTGTGACCGTTGCCCATGTCTTAAACCTGGGATGCCATCTCAACTGTTATCTAACAGCATTTACACCTCCTGTACTATCATCTGTTGGTTTCCTCTTCAGTATCTTTGTCTTGTCCCTGTGACTGCAGTCTTTCTGAAAAAGGTCTCGTAACTATATTTTTGTTTACTGTGGCTGGTCAATTTTACAAAGCTAAAGCTCATATCAATCAGCAAAAAAACTGTAGACTAAGTGAAGTTAATGTAGAATACTGCAAAATATGAAAGCCTGTGATTCCTGTAGATNGGCAAAGTAATGTCTCTCCTTTTCTATATGCTGTCAAAGTTGGTCATAACTTTTCCCCAAGGAGCAAACATCATTTAATTTGATGGCTGCAGTCACCATCTGCAGTGATTTTGGAGCCTGAGAAAATAAAGTCTGTCGCTGTTTCCATTGTTTCCCCATCTATTTGCCAAAAAGTGTTGGGATCAGATGCCATGATCTTAGTTTTCTGAATGTTGAGCTTTAAGTCAACTTTTTCACTCTCCTCATTCACTTTCATCAAGAGGCTCTTTAGTACTTCTTTGCTTTCTCCCATAAGAGTGGTGTCATCTGCATTCTTGAGGTTATTGATATTTCTCCTGGAAATCTTGATTCCAGCTCGTGCTTCATCCAGCCCAGCATTTTGCATGATGTACTCCGCATATAGGTTAAATAAACAGGGTGACAATAGACAGCCTTGATATATGCCTTTGTCAATTTAGAACCAGTCTTTTGTTCCATTTCCAGTTCCAACAGTTGCTTCTTGACCTTCATACAGATTTCTCAGGAGGTAAGTCAGGTGGTCTGGTATTCCTATCTCTTTAAGAATTTTCCACAGTTTGTTGTGATCCACAAGGTTGTTACCTTCTTTCTAGGTAGAGAAAAATATGATGCCTGATATTGTGCATTTAATAGACAGTCAGTAAATCTGGTTGACCAATAATATAAATCTGGATCAAATCCATATACTGTCTTCTTTATCTCAATGTTGAAATATCTATAAGAAAACTTTGAACAATGACAAGAATGCAGCTAATTAAGGTTTGAAAATCCATTACCCAAATACATTTTATTCTGTATAGTCCATGGGGTCTTACAGAGTCATACAGAGTGACTTTCACTCACTCACTCACTCACTCTTAAACATTGGCATTCCTATTAAGGTTTCTCTGGTGGCTCAGATGGTAAATAACCTACTTTCCAATGCAAGAGACCCAGGTTAGGTTAAAATTTCAAAGCTTAGGACTTTTTAATTAATCTGTTTATTGGGAAAATATTAATAATCAACTAATGTAATTATTTCATTTTAACAAAGTGTTTAGGTAACTGAAATGATTTCATGCACCAATTTAAATTGTATTTAATATAAGTGATCTAAGGTACACTAACAACAGTGACATTATTATTATTTATGGTGATAAAACTAATAAGAAGAAATAGTCCTAAAATTGGCTATATTATGTGTGGAAAATTATAGGTATTCTTGGATCAAAGGGCATAGGACAGAAGAGGGATTGTAAAGCTATAAAGTTGGGGTGTTAATGAAGAGACATCCATACACACATTGAGTGAGAGCTAAGGTGTTTCTGCTGCTTACATTTACCGACAGCTTATTATGGCTTAGGAAAGGGACTAGTGTAAATATGCAAGAAATTTAAGCCTTGAGGAGCTAAAAAGAGCATTGACCTAATTAATTTAACTTTTAAAAAGATTTATCTGGAAGCCATTTGAAGATTATTTTAAAAGCAGTTGTACATTTTGGAGGATAAGTTTAACATCAGAGGAAAGTAATGTGGCCAATGTAACCTTTTCATTTAAAAGGTAAGTTAAGTCAATAGCAGATGGAATTGAATAAGAGCTTCAAATTTTAGAAGCATTCCAAAAGCAGAATGGACAGTGGTCCAAGAGGGTGAAGAACATTGATTTCTTGGTGCTCATAACAGGTTATCACACCATAACAATATTACTAAGTCTATGGAAAAGGGGATATAAATACCTCCAAAATATAAGTGGGATAAATTCTTGATGGGTTGGTATATACGTGTAGTTTCCTATCTTTTTTTTTTTTTAAAAAAGAATCCTATTTTTCAAATAAACAATGAACAAAATGGATGACACAAGTATTTTATCAGTATGAGTTTTTATGTACATTAAAAGTTGTTTAAAATAAAATCAATTATTTTTTTATTAAAACAAATTGTCAAACTGAGGGTTATGCAAAATGTTTGATATGCAACATCATCTGTGTGATCAAATGTGTTCTTATATCTTATTTTGGTTTCACAATATTTAAAAATATTAATTCACTTAGTTTTGTGTCATAATGATATTATTGAAATCTTACCTTGCTTAATTCAACTAAGCTCTAATGATTGGATAATCTTTATTCTGAATTCTCAAGAAAAACATACTTATGAGAAGGATTTAATGTGGTTTTTGTCTCCATGTGTTAAAATTTGATATATAATGTATTTGTGTTATAATTATTAACATTTTAAAAAGAGGTAATACATTTCAAATGGCTTTGATTGAATAGATTTGGAGCTCCTGAATTGCATATGAAAAATCAATGATTCTGTGGAACAAGATTTAAGACACATTAAGCCTCTTGCTTGTCAGAGATATGAAAGGGGGTTCATTCCCTGTACCTCTTTATGCCACCCATGATTATTTGAGCAACAAGCCACCAAGCAATGGCTCAGCAGTGATCAGAATCATAGCACAGAAGGCAGAGAAGAAGCGTTTTGCTGGTCCTTGCATTGGGCAAAAATATCTTAGCTATAATTTCTTCTATAAGTGAAAATTTAAGAGGCAAGTAAGTAATATTACTTATTTTTAAAATGTAAGCACTACTTTTTAATGGCATGAGGAAGTAGAAGAATATTTAATCACCAAAAAGGCCACTCTGGAAATTCTAACTTCTGATAATGAGAGAATAACCTGTATTGAATTAAGTATCTTGCCATAACTAATTCTAACACTGGGAAAATATAGCTCTTAAACTATTTTAAAGCACTGGAGTATTACCAAAAGCTAGCAGAAACTAAATAAATGGCTTTAACCTTTAAAACATAGAAAACATACTGGATGAGATTCACATATATGTAGAATTTTGCCCTCCTGGGGAATATACCGGCTGGTTGTGAAAGGGAAAGCTGAATCAGGCAGCCAAAACTTACTGGATTAAGAAGTCAGGCCTTAGAGTTGAGTTGCCAGAACAGGGAGAAATAAAGGAGTTCTATAACAAGGGAGTCAGAGAGAAAACAACACTTAAACATCAAGAGGATAATAAAAATAATATAATCCAGTCTATTTCAATATATATCATGATCTCTTAATGGTTAAAATAATCATTAATATCTGTATTGTGTCAGGCAAACTTCTAAGATGACCCCCACCAAATCCTCACTCTGATGTAGAATCTATATGATGGATTTTATTCTTATGATCAGGTTATGGTTCATGCACAGTTGAATTTAATCACAAGAGCTCTTTAAATCTGGGTTCAGAAATCAGAGTCTTTTACTCAAAACATAAGAGGGATTTGATGCAAGAGAAATTCTGTGTTGTTTGCTTTGAAGTAGAGCACATAGCAAGGAATGCTACAATGCAGTAGCCCCAGATTTGATCCCTGGGTGGGGAAGATTCCCCTGGAGAAGGAAATGGCAACCCACTCCAGTATTCTTGCCTAGAAAATCCCATGGACAGAGGCTACAGTCCATGGGGTTGCCAAGAGTCAGACTCAACTTAGCAACTAAACCACCAGCAAGGAATGCAAGCAATCTCCATCAGCAGAATGTTACTCTGACCCACAGTCACAAGGAACTGAAATACCACAACACCGAAACTTGGCAAAGACCCCAAGATACTGTTGAAAACACATCTGACTGACAGCTTTGATACCAGCTTTGTGAGACTGCAAGTTGAAAACCAGCAGTACCATGTCAAAACTTCTGACCCATAGAACTGTAAGATAACAAACACATTTTTTAAGCCACAAAGTATGTAGTAATTCATTGCACAGCAACAGAAAACTAATAAACCCATATTCAATTAGAAAAATGTCAAGAATGAATTGTCAAAATTGAGGGTCTGTAGTGAAATGACTTTACCATTCTTGTGGGGCCACCATAGCACTAGACTGAAATTAGGTGTAACTCATTTGTTTTCTCAGTTGGGGCTATTGACAAATTGTAGACAGTAAAAACAGAGAAGGCGATGGCACCCCACTCCAGTACTCTTGCCTGGAAAATACCATGGATGGAAGAGCCTGGTGGGCTGCAGTCCANTTAGGTGTAACTCATTTGTTTTCTCAGTTGGGGCTATTGACAAATTGTAGACAGTAAAAACAGAGAAGGCGATGGCACCCCACTCCAGTACTCTTGCCTGGAAAATACCATGGATGGAAGAGCCTGGTGGGCTGCAGTCCATGGGGTCACTAAGAGTCAGACATGACTGAGCGACTTCTCTTTCACTTTTCACTTTCATGCATTGGAGAAGGAAATGCCAACCCACTCCAGTGTTCTTGCCTGGAGAGTCCCAGGGAAGGGGGAGACTCATGGGCTGCCGTCTATGGGGTTGCACAGAGTCGGACACAACTGAAGTTACTTAGCAGCAGCAGACAGTAAAAATGGACTTTTGAGAATCAAATTTAGGAATTAAATATATTCTGGTCATAAACAGAAGTGGAGAATTTATAAAATCCGTGTGAAGTCTAGGTTGCCACTATGGCTACTTATTTTAAATTTTATATTTTTCAGAAAAGAATAATAAAATCATGTTTCAAAGAATTTGGAAATAGAGGGAAGAGGGGAAGAAGCATGGAGCTTAAGTAATATTTGTCCCACAATAGTTAGTAATTATAGAATGTTGGACATTTCCACCAGATATATTTTTCTGTTACAAGGTTTATATATTTTATCAACAGCATTTGTAGACACTTTATAGTAAGTCATCATGCACTCATACATGCATGTCCTCACACATACAACTTAGTAATCCTTTTATTTTTAACATGTTTTAATGTTATTTCACAGGTTTCAAAGCAATTATTTCAATGCCTACCTAGTATTTTATTGAGTGGATAGACAATAAGTCACTTTATGTTTATATTGTTGGGGATTTAGTTTGTTTAATCTCTATTGTTAATAATGCTAATTTATATCACCAGGCAGAATACTGTTTTTCCACTAGTGATGAGGGGGCGTGGTTTACTTGAAACCACTCAGTTGGTAAAGAAGTGCCTGCAATGCAGGAGACCCTCGGTTCGATTCCTGGGTCTGGAAGATCCGCTGGAGAAGGGACAGGCTACCACTCTGGTATTCTTGGGCTTCCCTTGTGGCTCAGCTGGTAAACAATCCTCCTGCAATGCGGGAGACCTAAGGTTTGATATCTGGATTGGGAAGATCCCCTGGAGAAGGGACAGTCTACCCACTCCAGTATTCTGGCCTGGAGAATTTCATGGACTATACAGTCCATGGGGCTTCAAAGAGTTGGACACGACTGAGCAACTTTCACTTTCACTTTTTTTCACTTAAAATAGGTGACCAGAAATGGAATACTACATTAAATTATCTGAAGACTAGCTTTTTCTTAAGAGAAATTCACCAGAAATAATTTGTATTATAATTGTTACTAGAATAACAGAGGGCACTAATCTTTTGAGAGAAAGAGTGAAAATTTCCAGAGAGATGTGGTAACTATAAAATAATAATAATTCTAGAATTGAAGTGATCTATTGTTAGAATTAAAATTCATTAAGTTATAACTGAGAGAGGATTGGATAAAACAAAGTATCAGTAAACTTTAATGTTAGTTAGTAGATATCATCCAAACAGAAGTTAAAAGGAGGACAATACAGAAAAGCGGAATCTAAATGATCTCTGGGACAATGTCAAGCAGTTTGATTTCCTTATACTTGGAGTCCTAGAAGGATATAAGAACAAGAAAGGTCAGATTGAAAAATAGAAGATAAGTTAGTCAAAGTTTTTCCAAACTGTAAACAAATTTTGCAAGCAAGATAAATATAGAAGAAATAGTGGAGGGGAGGGGAAGACATAGCACACATTAAAACAATGATAAGAAGTAAAACTGGAAAACATGGAGCATCTTTAATGTACAAAAATAAAAAAGAAATTAAGAAAATTAAGAATCTAGAATTTTATGCCTAGAGGAAATATCTTTTTCAAATAATCAAGGAATCCTGCAAAGATTTTTCTGAGAAGACATATCACTCACAGAAAATGCTTGGGGATATTGTTTAGTGAAGTGAAGTCGCTCAGTCATGTCCAACTCTTTGCGACCCCATGGACAGTAGCGCACAAGGCTCCTCCATCCATGGGATTCTCCAGGCAAGAACACTGGAGTGGGTTGCCATTTCCTTCAGGCTGAAGCAAAAAGATATCTCACGGAAACCCAAATATGAAGGAGAGATACCATGCAAATGCCAAATCTAAGAAAGCTGATGTGACTATTAATATCAGCAAAGTAGAGCTCAAGATGAGTTGTAGAATAGTAATTTTAAAAAGGTCATTATAGTTAGGGGCAGTTCATCAAGAAGACTTCAGGGGCCTAAATTTTTACAAACCTAATAATAGAACTTTATAATGTATAAAACAAATACATAATCATATTTGAAAATCTTAACACCCCACTCTCATCAATTGATAGAACAAGCACCTTTAATTCAGTCAATATTTAGAAGATTTGAAAACACTGTGAACCAATTTTAATAAATAATCCTACAACTGCAAAATACACAACTTTTTCTGGTTCACATGGAATGTTCACAAAGACAGACCATAATCTGGGGCATATAACAATAAATTTCACTGATTGAAATTATATAGAGCATATTGCTAACCACAAAAATATTATATTAGAAATAAAAAGAAAAAATATAAGGCCCAAATATGTAAATATTTATAGTAGCATACTTTGAAAAATAATATTGGTAAATCAAAGAAGAAATCACAAGGGAAATTTTAAGTTATTTAAAGGTGGTAATCCATTTACAGTTATTGTAAAATATTGTACACAATTGTACTATATATGAAATAAATAAGCTGCAAGAATATATTATACAACACAGGGAATATGGAAAATTCTTAATCTTTATTTATCTATTTATTTTATAATATTTATTTCTTTACTTGGCTGTGCTAGGTCTTAGTCGTGGATGCAGATTATTTGATCTTTGTTTCAGCATTCAGGATCTTTAGTTACAGCATGTGGGATCCATTGATAGTTCCTTGACCAGTGATTTTTTTCACTGGTCACTGAACTCAGTCCCCCTGCAGAGTCCTAGGGGGACCTAGGAATGCAGAGTCCCAAGACCACTAGAGAAGTCCCCAAAATTCTTTAATAGACATGTTAAAATGATGATAATTGTTGATGAACACTGAAAATATGTTCCACGTTTTCAGCCATCAAAAACTGCAAACTGACTCACAATGAGATGCATTCAAAACCCCCAATATGGTCAAAAGGCGAAATTAGGAAACGCTGTTGAAGATGTGAAACAAAAAATCTCTTAATATGTTGTTTGACAAGGTCACATAGAGTCAAGCAAATATCAGTGAGCAACCCAGAAATTCCACTCCTAGGTATTTACCCAAGAGGAATGAAAACACATCAATGTACAGAGCAAGTTTATTCATAACAGTAAATAAATGCCAGAATGGCTATCAACAGGTGAATGGACCAAGAAAAAAAAAAGTGAGTTATGTCCGTAAAATAGGAACAATGTTCAGCAATTAAAAGAAATACACTACTGAAGCATTATTTTGAGCAAAAGAACTCAGGGGAAAAGAAGGTGTGCAAAAAGTATTATCCCGTTTATGTGGATTTTGACTAAGCTAAAGAAGGAAGAGGAAAATAGTTGTCTTTGAGAAAGAAAAGAGATTGATCATAAAGGGACAGGAATGTACTTTCTGGGGCTATGTTAATGTTTTATGTCCTGGCAGGCATGGAGATATGACAAGTATAATCATTATAACTACATAAAAAATATGCATCCATTTGTCAAATTTTTAAAACCATATAGGTCTGTGAATTTCATTGTATATAAACAATATCAAAATTAACATATTGAAGTTAATTTTAAACAGCACCCTTAAAGAAGTTTTACTTGCAGTTATGTAATTAGGTCTTGTCAAATATTTTAACTGTATCCGTGTCCTAGTTTATTTGTTAATATTATATTCTTATTCTTTGTGCCTATTATATTTATTTTATTATTTATTTCTATTTCTTAATATATACAATGCATTTATTATTTAACGTATTATTACATAACTTGTATTACATTATTACATTTAACTAATTATTACATTACATTATTATTATTTAACTTATTATTACATATAATGTCCAAGTCTGTTTATGTTATTTTAATTTATTAATGAAATTTTAAATCTTTATATTCATTTCCTTATGATTTCTTCTTTTGCTTATATACATAAAAAGTCTTGTCCTACTAGAGATTTGGTAAATATTCTCCTCTAATACCTTCTTGTTATCAAGGATTTTTCATGTTAAACTTGTTAATTCCTCTAGAATTTATTTCTCTTGTATGTTGAATAAAGAATATCAGGTTATTTTTTCAAATTTCTAGTCAGTTGTGGCTTTTATCTATTGATGAATAGAGTGTCTTCAGTAAAATTAAGTTTATTTCTGGGATATTTCAATGAAATATTTCAGTGAAAATATCTATATTTCTGCAGTTAAAATTATATGAGGTATTTAAGAAGAGTAATTCTCTCATTACTCATCTTTGATTAGAATTCACATCTATAATCATACCTTTTTTTCTCTGAGAATAATGTTAAAATCTTTTTTATCAAGGTAAATACCTGCCACTGGACATTTCTTTAGAAAGAAANTCCTCTTCACTTTCTGTCATAAGGGTGGTGTCCTCTGCATATCTGAGGTTATTGATATTTCTCCCGGCAATCCTGATTCCAGCTTGTGTTTCTTCCAGCCCAGCATTTCTCATGATGTCCTCTGCATATAAGTTAAATAAGCAGGGTGACAATATACAGCCTTGACTCACTTCTTTTCCTATTTGGAACCAGTCTGTTGTTCCATGTCCAGTTCTAACTGTTGCTTAAGCTTATTGGTTTATTTAATTCTGGCATGCCTTCTTAGTTAGCATTAAATATAATGGAGATAGACAACTTTTGTTTTACCTGTGTTTATCAATCAAACAGGTTAATGTCTCTCTGGTGAAGTTTGTCAGCAAAACAGAAAAAAAACAAATAATCATAATGACTAAGAATGATGCTAAAGCTGAAACTCCAGTACTCTGGCCACCTCATGCAAAGAGTTGACTCATTGGAAAAGACTCTGATGGTGGGAGGGATTGGAGGTAGGAGGAGAAGGGGACGACAGAGGATGAGATGGCTGGATGGCATCACTGACTCCATGGACGTGGGTTTGAGTGACCTCCGGGAGTTGGTGATGGACAGGGAGGCCTGGCGTGCTGCGATTCATGGGATCGCAAAGAGGTCGGACACGACTGAGGGACTGAACTGAACTGAACTGCTTTAATAGCTCATGAAATTTTCATAAGTAATCTAAGTATGATTGTTAAGAACAAATGAATTAAACAGATGTAAATGAGACAAGAGTTCTTAGGTGAAATTTAACAATAATTGTTTTATATGTCTACTTAAATAGCTTTTAAAGCTCCTGATAATTTTATACTCAGATTTTTTATAAGTTAAATTAAATGATAAAAATTCATTATAGATAATTTCTAAATAAGATAAAATACTGAAACATTAACTGCTAAGTAAGTCTAATAAGAAAGGGAATAATGTATGTTATATCCACAGGTTAAAAAAAATATTTAAAAATCATGAAAACAAGTAACACACAATGATAATTTCAGATACTGAAAATATCGAACACAGAATAAGAAGTAAATTATTCCAAATGATTAATAAAATAAAATCTTTTTTTAGTTTTCTTTAATTTAATATTTATTTATTTTTGGTTGCTGATTAGTTTACAATATTTGTTTGATTTATATCATACATCAACATGAATTAACCATAGGTGTGCATTTATCCCCACCTTTTTGAATCTGCCCCCCACCTCTGCCCATTCCTACCCCTCTAGGTAATTATAGAGCCTAAGTTTGAGTTCTCTGAGTCATACAGAAAATTCCAAATTGGCTATCTATTTACATATGTTAGTATATAAGCATCTATGCTACTCTCTCCATTTATTTCACCCTTTCCCTCTTCTCCCCGACCCTTGATTTTAAGTCTGTTCTCTATGTCTGTATCTCCATTGTTGTCCTGTGAACAGATTCATCAGTGCCTTCTACACTCCATATATACATTTGTCAATGAACATGTAAGTTGATTCCGTGTCTTGGCTATTGTAAATAGTGGTGAAATCAACACTGGAGTACACGTGTCTTTTTCAGTTTTGGCTTCCTCAAGGTATATGCCTAATGAAATAAAACTTTTAAAAATAAAATAAAAGCACAAGAGACCCAAGGATAGGTCATGGTGGAGAATCCTAACAAAACATGGTACACTGGAGAAGGAAATGGCAAACCACTTCAGCATTCTTGCCTTGAGAACCCCATGGACAGTAAAAAAAAAAAAAAGGAAAAAGATATGACACTGTGAGATGAAATTACCAGGTCAGTAGATGCCCAATATGCTGATAGAGAAGACTAGAGAAATAGCTCCAGAAGGAATGAAGAAACTAAGCCAAAGCAGAAATAACACCCAGTTGTGGATGTTTCTGGTGGTGAAAGTAAACTGATGCTGTAAAGAATAATATTGCATAGGAACCTGGAACGTTAGGTCCATGAATCAAGGTAAATTGAAAGTGGTCAAACAGGAGATGGCAAGACTGAACATCGACATTATAAAAATCAGTGAACTAAAATGGACCAATGTGGGCAAATTTGATTCAGATGACCTGAATCTACTACTGTGGGCAAGAATCCCTTAGAAGAAATGGGGTAGCACTTATAGTCAACAAAACGGTCTGAAAGGCAGTGCTTGGGGGCCACCTTGAAAACAACAGAATGATCTCTGTTCATTTCCAGGGCAAACCATTCAATATCACAGTAATCCAAGTCTATGCTCCAATCACTAATGCTGAAGAAGCTGAAACTGAATGGTTCTATGAAGACCTGCAAGACTGTCTAGAACTAACACTTAATAAAAAAGATGTCCTTCTCATCATAGGGGACAGGCATGTAAAAGTAGGAAGTCAAGAGATACCTGGAGTAACAGGCAAATTCAGCCTTGGAGCACAAAATGAAGTAGGGTGAAAGCTAATAGAGTATTGCCAAGAGAATGCACTGGTCATAGCAAACACCCTGTTCCAACAACACAAGAGAAAACTCTACACATGGACATCACTAGATGGTCAATGCCAAAATCAGATTGATTGTATTCTTTGCTGCTGAAGATGGAGATGCTCTATACAGTCAGCAAAAACAAGACCAGGAGCTGACTGTGGCTCCAGTCAAGAAGATCTATTGCAAAATCAAGACTTAAATAAAAGAATGTAGGGAAAACTGTTAGGCCATTCAGGTATGACCTAAATCAAATCCCTTATGATTATATAGTGGAAGTGACAAATAGATTCAAAGGATTAGATCTGATAGACAGAGTGCCTGAAGAACTATGAGTGGAGGTTTGTAACTTTGTACTAAAGGTGGTAATCAAAACCATCCCAAAGAAAAAGAAATGCAAAAAGGCAAAATGGCTGTCTGAGGAGCCCTTACAAATAGCTGAGAAAAGAAGAGAAGCAAAAGGCAAAGGAGAAAAGGAAAAATATACCCAATTGAATGCAGAGTTCAAAAAACTAGTAAGGAGAGATTAAAAGAAAAAAAAAGTTTTTTTTTAAGTGAACAACACAAAGAAATAAAGGAAGAAGATAGCATGGGAAAAACTAGAGATCTCTCCAAGTAAATTAGAGATACCAAGGGAAAATTTCATGTGAAGATAGGTACAATAAAGGAGAGAAACGGTATGGACCTAACAGAAAGAGGAGATATAGGAAGAAGTGGCAAGAATACATGGATGAGCTATACAAAAAGAGCTTAATGTCCAGATAACCATGATGGTGTGGTCACTCACCTAGAATCAGACATCCTGGAGTGTGAAGTTAAATGGGCTTAGAAAGCATGACTATGAACAAAGTTAGTGCAGGTGATGAAATTCCAAGTGAGTTATTTCAAATTCTAAAAGATGATGCTGTGAAAGTGCTGCAATCAATATGTGAGCAATTTGGAAAACTCAGGAATGGCCACAGGGATGGGAAATGTCAGTTTTCATTCCAGTCTCAAAGAAAGGCAATGGCACAATGTTCAAACTACCTCATAGCTGTACTCATTTACTCATGCTAGCAAGATAATGCTCAAAGTCCTTCAAGCAAGGCTTCAATAGTATATAAACTGATAATTTCCAGATTTCAAGCTGGACTTAGAAAAGGCAGAGGAACCAGAGATCAAATTGCAAACAACTGCTGGATCATAGAAAAAGCAAGAGAATTCAAGAAAACAATCTACTTCTGCTTCATTGACTATGTTAAAACCTTTGATCTTGTGGGTCACAACAAACAATGGAAAATATTTAAAGGGATGGGAATACCAAAACACTTTACCTGCTTCGTGAGAAACCCATATGCAGTTCAAGAAGCAACAGTTAGAACTGGACATGGAGCAACAGACTTGTTCCAAATTTGGAAAGGAGTACGTCAAGGCTGTATATTGCTACCCTGCTTATTTAACTTATATGCAGAGTACATTATGAGAAATGATGGATGGAGGAATCACAACCTGGAACAAAGGTTGCCAAAAGAAATCGCAATAACCTCAGATATACAAATGATATCCCCCTAATAGCAGAAAGCAACAAGGAACTAAAAAGGCTCTTGATGAAACTGAAAGAGAAAAGTGAAAGATCTGGCTTAAAACTCGGCATTCAAAACACTAATATCATGGCATCCAGCCCCATCATTACATGGCAAATATGACCCAGATAAAATGGCAACAGTGACACACTATTTTCTTGGGCTCCAAAATTACTGTAGACCATGAATGCAGCCACGAGATTAAAAGATGCTTGCTCCACAGAACAAAAACCATGACCACCTAGACAGTGCATTACAAAACAGAGACACTGCCGACAAAGGTCTATGTAGTCAAAGTTATGTTTTTTCCAGTAGTCATGTATGGATGTAAGAGCTGGACCATGAAGAAAGCTGAGCACTGAAGAACTGATGCTTTTGAACTATGGTGTTGGAGAAGACTCTTGATAGTCCCTTGGATTGGAAGGAGATCCAACCAGTCCATGCCAAAGGAAATGAGTCCTGAATGTTCTTTGGAAGGTTTGATGCTGAAGCTGAAGTTCCCCTACTTTGGCCACCTGATGGGAAGAGCCAACTCATAGGAAAAGACCCTGATGCTGGGTATGATTGAAGGCAGGAGAAGGAGATGGCAGTGGACAAGATGGATGGATGCACTGACTCAGTGAACATGGGTTTGAGCAAATTCAGGAAATGGTGAAGGACAGAGGTCTGCGGTGGTTGGGGTGCAAAGAGTTGGATACAACCAAGTGACTGAACAACAACAACAACACGAGACTACCAAGAATGCATGGCAGTTTTGAAAAAAGACATCTGATTATTACTGAAGTTCACAGTGAAAGTTCATACAGTTCTGTTAAGAGTAAAGTCTGGTATAACCATTTTGGGAAATAAGCCTTATCTGGTAATATCAAAAGTGTTATTGCACTATGACCCTACTTTAGACACAAATTTTAAAGAATCTTTGCATCCAATAGGGTGAGGAGAAAACCTCCCCTAAGAGATGATAGGAAAGACTAGAGATTTCTTCAAGAAAATTAGAGATACCAAGAGAACACTTCATGCAAAGATGGGCTCAATAAAGGACAGAAATGGTATGGACCTAACAGAAGCAGAAGATATTAAGAAGAGGTGGCAAGAATACACAGAAGAATTGCACAAAAAAGATCTTCATGACCCAGATAATCACGATGGTGTGATCATTCACCTAGAGCCAGACATCCTGGAATGTGAAGTCAAGAGGGCCTTACAAAGCATCACGAGGAACAAAGCTAGTGCAGATGAAGGAATTCCAGTTGAGCTGTTTCAAATTATGAAAGATGATGCTATGAAAGTGCTGCACTCAATATGCCAGCAAATTTGGAAAACTCAGCAGTGGCCACAGGACTGGAAAATGTCAGTTTTCATTCCAATTCCAAAGAAAGGCAATGCCAAAGAATGCTCAGACTACCGCACAATTGTACTCATCTCACATGCTAGTAAAGTAATGCTCAAAATTCTCCAAGCCAGGCTTCAGCAATACATGAACCATGAACTTCCTGATATTCAAGCTGGTTTTAGAAGAGGCAGAGGAACCAGAGATCAAATTGCCAACATCTGCTGGATCATGGAAAAAGCAAGAAAGTTCCAGAAAAACTTCTATTTCTGCTTTATTGACTATGCCAAAGCCTTTGACTGTGTGGACCACAACAAACTGTGGAAAATTCTGAAAGGGATGGGAATACCAGCCCAC
>SJYV01005987.1:1437024-1467491 GCA_006410875.1 Neotragus pygmaeus | reverse complement strand
GAGGATGAGATGGCTGGACGGCATCACTGACTCGATGGACGTGAATCTGAGTGAACTCTGGGAGTTGGTTTTGGACTCCTGGCATGTTGCAATTCATGGGGTCGCAAAGAGTTGGACACGACTGAGTGACTGAACTGAAGAGATGATAACAGAGTGGAGACTTGGAAGATGAGAACATAATTCTGTAAAAGTGTAGGGAAAGTGTTGATGGGGGACCAGTGTAAAACCCTCAAAACTTGAGACTTGGGAGAGTGAGACTGTGATCCAGTAAGTAAAAGAAAGTGTAGGAGATGTTGAAATCTAGAGTTTGTGCTGTCTGGGTATGTAGGCTGATAGCTATAAGTAGCTTTGGAGTAAAATTAAGCTCAATGGGAAGCCATCACAGTGTTGCAGGCAGGAGTGATGACATCTGTTAAGAATAAAAAAGATTAGGTGCGGTCCTAAGATGACAGAGTAATAAATAGGACAGGGAGACCACTACCTCCCCCACAAATTCATCAGATGATCATTTGCACGCTGTGCAAATACCACAAAACAACTTCTGAACACTGGCAGAGGACACCAGGTACCCAGAAAGGCAGCCCATTTTCTTTGAAAGGAGGTAGGACAAAATATGAAAGACATAGAGACAAAAAAGTTAAGGATGGAGACCCATCTCAGGCGAGGAGTCTTAAAAGAGAAGAAATTTCCAAACACCAGGAAACACTCTCACTGGCAGGTCTGTGGGGAGTTGTAGAATCTCAGAGGACAACATAACTGGGAGGAAAAAATAAATATAATACAGCCCACAGATTACATGCCTAACTGCCACTCCCAGCGGAGAAGTAGCCCAGATGCTTGTGTCCACCATCAGCAAGTGAGGGCTGAACAGGGAGGTGCGGGCTGCATTGTTTAGGATAGGGACTGTGCCTGAATGCCCTGAGGGCAATCTGAGGGAGTTAATATGGGATAGCCAGAGAGGAAACAAATAATAATAATAAAAGGAGGAGAGAGAGAGGGAACTTTCCGGAAAAACTCTAACTTAAGGCACTGCCGCGCGGCTCACAGAACAAAGTACGGAGCCAATACCAGAGGAGAGTTCGCAGGCTGTTGACTGGCCCATCCCCCGCGGGAGGCAGGGAGACAGGCAGTAGACAGCCAGAGCAGGAAGGCAAGGGGCAAACTTGGCCCCGGAGATGGCATCCCTTACCAAACTGCAAGCAGGCTCCCAGTTGCTAACCAAGTCTTCCTGGGATCCCTGACAGTGACATCTGTCAGGAGGGTCGCAGCCAGAGATCACACCCAAGAATAGTCACACAGCATGCCCGAGATGGCGCTCGCACTGCATACCCAAGAAACTGAGCAGCTGGGACCAGGGAGGTGATAAGATGCATTTCCCAGCTGGGAAGAGTGCGCTTGCTAAGCACCTGGTCACCTGAGCTGCTCAGATCTGGGAAGGGCACAAAACACAGGCCCAACTGAGTCTGTGTCTTTGTGGAGTACCCAAGATCCTGAACCTGAGCAGTGTAGATCTGGGAAGTGCACACAACCCAGGACCCACCTTAGACAGTTCTACTGCAGATCAACCTGGAACCTGAGCAGTGCAGACCGGGAAAGCACACATGCCATGTGCAGGGGCAAACCCAGTGTGGCCCAGACACTGTGAGCACTCTCTACACATGCCAGTGATATTTGTTTGCAGTGTTCCTCCCTCCCTGCACCACAATTGAACAAGTGAGCCTAAATAATGACCCCTTTCACCCCCTGTGTCAGGGCAGAAGTTAGATACTGAAAAGACTTGCAAACAGAGGAAGCCAAAATAAACAAAGAGGAAATGGCTTTGGAAGTGACGGGTGCAACAGATTAAAACCCTGTAGTTAGCACTGTCCACATTGGAAGGGACCTTATAGACCTCAAGAAGAAGTGTAAGGTGGAACAAGGAACTATCTGAAACTGAATTGACCACACACTGCCCTCAACAGCTCCAGAGAAATTCCTAGATATATTTTACTATTATCATTTTTTAAGTTCTTTATTACTCCTTTAATTTTCATTTTTAAAACCTACTATTAGCTTGATAAAAAAGACCCTATTTTAAAAGCAAATTTCATTTGTAATTTTATTTATTTATTTATTTTTTAATATGGCATTTTTTGAGAATTTAACTCTACTTTAGATTTTTAATCTTTGCTTTTGGCCATTTGTTATCAATTTTGTACCTTTAAGAATCCAATCTTCAATATCCATTTTACTTAGGAGTGTGATTACTGCCTTTTGACTCTCCTTTTTCTCCCCCAGGTAATCTCTATCTCCTCCCTCCCACTTCTCTTCTCTACTTAACTCTGTGAATCTCTTTGGGTGTTCTGGGCTGTGGAGAAAACAGGGAACTGCTCACAGGCTAGATTGGTCTCTCTCCTTTTGACTTCCTCTCCTCTCCTCCTGGTCACCTCTATCTCCTTCTTCCCTTTCTTCTTTATGGAACTCCGTGAACTTCTCTGAGTGTTCCAGACTGTGGAGAGCAAATAGGGAATTGATTACTGGCTAGACTGCTCTCTCCCCTTTTGATTCCCCCTCTTCTCCTCCTGGTCACCTCTATCTCCCTCCTCCCTCTTCTCTTCTTCATGTAACTCTGTGAACCTCTCTGGGTGTCCCTCACTGTGTAGAATCTTTTCATGATTAACCTAGATGTTCTATCATCAGAGCCGTATGGATGGAGAAGTCTTGACGCTATTATAAGACTGAAAGCCAGAGGAAGGAGACCTAAATCCAAAACTTGAGAACACCAGAAAGCTCCTCACCCCAGGGACAATTATTTGACAAGTTTCAGAGCAAGACATACCAAGCCAATTCTCCAATAATGAAGGAACATAACCCTGAGCACAAAAAAAATCAAAAAACAAAAAAACCAATAAACGGTGGCCAAAAGTCACACCAAACCCATAGACACCTCAAAACTCATTACTGGACACTTCTTTGCATTCCAGAGAGAAGAGCTACAGCTCCACCAACCAGAACACCAACACAAACTTCCCTAACCAGGAAACCTTGATAAGCCATTTGTCCAACCCCACCCACAGGGAGGAACCTTCACAATAAAGAAGAACCACAAACTTCCAGCATACAGAAAGGCCACCCCAAACCTAAACAAGATAAAAAGGTAGAGAAATATTCAACAGGAAGGAACATGATAAAAGCCCACCAAACCAAACAAAAGAGGCAGAGATAGGGAGTCTAACAGAAAAAGAATTCAGAATAATGATAATAAAAATGATCCCAAAGTTTGAAAACAAAATGGAGTTACAAATAAACAGTCTGAGGATAAGGATTGAGAGGATGCAAGAAAAGTTTAACAAGGACATAGAAAACAGTCAATCAATAATGCAATAAATGAGATCAAAAGCACTCTGGATAGAACCAACAGTGGAATAACTGAGGCAGAAGATAGGATAAGTGAGGTGGAAGACAGAATGTTAAAAATAAATGAAGCAGAGAAGAAAAACAAAAAAGAATTAAAAGAAATGAGGACAACCTCAGAGACCTCTAGGACAATGTTAAAGGACCCAGCATTCAAATCATAGGAGTCCAAGAAGAAGACAAAAAGAAAGGCCATGAAAAAATACTTGAGAATAATTGTTGAAAACTTCCCTAAAATGGGTAAGGAAATAGCCACCCAAGTCCTAGAAACCCAGGGAGTCCCAAACAGGGTAAACCCAATGCAAAACACCCCAAAATACATATTAACCAAATTAATGAATATCAAGCACAAAGAACAAATATTAAAAGCATCAAGGGGAAAAAAACACAAATGACCCACAAGGGGATCCTCATAAGAATAACAGCTGATCTTTCAGATGAAGCTCTTCAAGCCAGAAGGAAATGGCAGGACATACCTAAAATGAGGAAAGAGGAAAACCTAAAAACCAGATTACCGTACCCAGCAAGGATCTCATTCAAATATGAAGGAGAAATCAAAAGCATAACAGACAAACAAAAGCTGAGAGAATTCAGCACCATCCAAATGAGCTCTCCAACAAATGCTAAAGGATATTCTAACAGGAAACACAGAAAACGTTTATAATCTAAAATCCAAAACAACAAAGTAAATGGCAAAGGGATCATCAATTCAGTTCAGTTCAGTTGCTCAGTCGTATCCGACTCTTGCGACCCCATGAATCATAGCACTCCAGGACTCCCTATCACCAACTTCTGGAGTTCAATCAAACTCACCTCCATCGAGTCGGTGATGTCATTAAGCCATCTCATTCTCTGTCGTCCCCTTCTCCTCCTGCCCCCAATTCCTCCAGGCATCAGAGTCTTTTCCAGTGAGTCAACTCTTCGCATGAGGTGGCCAAAGTACTGGAGTTCCAGCTTTAGCATCATTTTTTCCAAACATATCCCAGGGCTGATCTCCTTCAGAATGGACTGCTTGAATCTCCTTGCAGTCGAAGGAACTCTCAAGAGTCTTCTCCAACACCACAGTTCAAAAGCATCAATTCTTTGGTGCTCAGCTTTCTTCACAGTCCAACTCTCTCATCCATACATGACCACTGTAAAATCATAGCCTTGACTAGATGGAACTTTGTTGACAAAGTAATGTCTCTGCTTTTGAATATGCTATCTAGGTTGGTCATAACTTTCCTGCCAAGGAGTAACCGTCTTTTAACTTCATGGCAGCAATTACCATCTGCAGTGATTTTAAAGTCTGACACTGTTTCCACTGTTTCCCCATCTATTTCCCATGAAGTGATGGGACCAGATGCCATGATCTTCGTTTTCTGAATGTTGAGCTTTAGGCCAACTTTTTCATATTCAAAAGCAGAGACATTACTTTGCCGACTAANTTCTGTCCTTTATTGAGCCCATCTTTGCATGAAGTGTTCCCTTGGTATCTCTGATTCTCTTGAAGAGATCTATAGTCTTTCTCATTCTGTTGTTTTTCTCTATTTCTTTGCATTGATTGCTGAGAAAGTCTTTACTTGCTATTCTTTGGAACTCTGCATTCAGATGCTTGTATCTTTCCTTTTCTTCTTTGCTTTTCACTTCTTTTCACAGCTATTTGTAAGTCCCCTGCCCCAGACAGCCATTTTGCTTTTTTGTATTTCTTTTCCATGGGGGTGCCATTGATCCCTGTCTCCTGTACAATGGACAGAAATAAACATTAATAAGCATGTGTTTTGTTAATTTTAGCTGCATTTTATTGCTTTTTTAATCTTTTACATTTATTTTACTTATTCATTTATTTATTTTTGCTGCACTGGGTCTTCTTTGCTGCACATGGGCTTTCTCTAGTTGTGGTTAGTTGTGGCGAGTGGGGCTACTCTCGTTGCAGTGGACAGGCTTCTTCTTGCAGTGGCTTCTTTTGTTGCAGACCAGTAGCTCCAGCATTTGAGCTTCAGAAGTTTCGGCTCACAAGCTCCAGAGCACAGGCTCAGTAGTTGTGGCACACTGGTTTAAGTTGTCCCACATGCATGTGGAATCTTCCAGAACAGGGTCGAGCCCATGTCCCTTGCACTGCAGGCAGGTTCTTTACCACTGGACCACCAGGGAAGTCCTGCATTTGATTTCTTAAAACAAATCTGCATTGAAAAATCAGAACCTTCTTCATTTCCTTACACATGTTGTTAAGAATCATGAAGTCTTGATTCCACCCTATTGTAACCTAAGAAGATAACCTATCAAAATTTCATAGAAGAAACTGGCAGAAGAAATAAGAGTCCAGGGTCAGAGACAAAAGAGTTTATTTCTTATGGAGCCACAAACATCATGGATTGCAACATACTTTCATCCTTTCCTTAAGTTTTTCAGGAAAAGCCCAGATGGATGCAGAAAGATGCCTGTGCACTCAGTGAGTTGCATTACAGAAGAGAAACCTGCAACATAGGATACTCCATGTTATTATAGTAGACAGCCACATGCCTGCTCTGTGCTCCAGAGGGAGACATTGTTATTATACTGGAAAATAGGTCTTCCTAATATTGGCTAGGCTTCCCTGGTGGCTCAGAGGTTAAAGCATCTGCCTCCAATGTGGGAAACCCAAGTTCGATCCCTGGGTCAGGAATATCCCTTGGAGAAGGAAATGGTAACCCACTACAGTATTGTTGCCTGGAGAATCCCATGGATGGAGAAGCCCAGTAGGCTCCAGTCCATGGAGTCGCAGAGTCAGACACGACTGAGCGACTTCACTTTCTTTTCTTTCACTTTCAATATTGGCTAGGGAGAAATAATTTACCATTATTTCCTCAAACTGTAAGCAAACCTGTCATTTGCTCTGGATGGTGGTACAATCTTTATCATCCAAGACTGTTCAGTATAAAAATATCCTTGGAAAAAAAATAATCCAGAAGAAATGGATCTTAATATCTCACTTACAAACCATGCAGGGACCTGTAGGGAATTTCATCAAAAATTACATCTTCATATTTGCTGATAAGTGTTCAAAATATCCATTTGAGAATTTGTGCCTGTTCTACTTCAGAGACCAAAGATCCTGGAAATCAAAAATAATTGAAACTATTGAGATCTGTATATAAGAAGAGAGCTTTAGTATAAGTTTCAGTGTTATTGAGCCAAAACTTTACCAGATTTATAGCTTTATTTATTTACTTAGAAATATAAACTTTCCTTGTTTTTCTGGTAAAGTTTTTATCTTCATAAAGGGTCTCATGAGCAAGCCAACATATGCTGGCTTTGCATTCTTGTAGTGATGATAATGTACAATAGAAAATAAGACTCTGATGTTCATTTATCATTTATGATGACAGATTGAGAGCAGCTGTAAGCATGAAGCTGATAATTCTGCCTAGGATGATGTACAGCACAAACCAGAATGATCCTAAGATGCATTACCTTTATATTAATGCACAGTGACCATTACTGATCTGGAATGCAAGATGCTTGTGATAATATATAGGGAAAGGGATGGTTCAAAAACAAGAGTAGAGAGTATACTGTTATGCTAACTTAGGAACACAAATATTTTACTCACAGAATACAAGATTATTGCCTATTATAGAAGACTGTTGTTCCTAAATTTCTTGGATGAACACAGAATTTTAGTTTCTTGTAAATATATACAAACATACCTGTTACTTGAAAAATATATTATATGGTTATTATATGGTTAAAAAAAAAAAAAAGCCAGAGGTCAAAAGTAGGGTATATTATAGGGAGATAAAAAAACTTTTAAAGCAACCTACAATTTTTTTTTCCTATTCATTAGTTCTTATATGTTTGGACCTTGTAGAAATAGGGTGCAAATGATAAGGAGTCATGGCTAACCATGGTACCTAAAACCAGCAGATGATACCTTAAACCAGTAGATGTAGCATGGAACACTTCTGCTTATGGAGTGAGATTATTTCACATTGTTCCTCTCATCTTCTGTATCTTCTTTTGCTCTTAAACGTATCTTATATTAAAATCATGGCTAACTAACTCTGATCTTAGAGATAAGCTATCTTTATTTTTTAAGTGAGACTCACAGAACTGAGACGGGCCAAAGGAAAACACTTATTGAGTAGCTGCTTCATGCCAAACATTGTGTCAGGGACTTCATACACATTATCATACTTAGTCAACCTGATTCCTGATTGAAAAATAGTCTCATCATATTATTATGGGGGAAAGAGAGACATGCTGTTTCACTACATAGTAATATCAAAATAAAGTAAGATTTTAGCAATGCTGACATCAGAATTAATCACTTATTTATTAGTCTAAGTAATCCTTAAATTGGAATCTTACCAGGACGTGAAATAGTTTCTGAGAACTGACAAAACATATTTTTAGCTCAAATATAACAGATATTTTCTTTTTCTCATCCATTGTTTGAATTAATCATCCTACATTTGTGTATAATGATGGTACCTCTCCAGTTACCACCTTCTTTTCTCCTTCCTTCAAAAGTCAGTTTTTGAAAGAGGGACCTCAAACTACTGCTTCATCAATGCCAGCTAAAGATGTATTAATCAAAACTTATCCCAGGATTTTACGTTCATAATACACTTCAAAATAGAACTTTAGGTATAACATTTCATCTATGCTTAATTCCATAGAAATTCATTAAAGAATAAAAAAATTATAATTTTTATAGGTTAAAAAAAATCCCCTGAAGAGAGCTGTAGTAGTGGGGAGTAACAGAGAAGGAGAATATACTTTTATATTTACATGGATATATACTGTGAAAATAAATATTCCAATAAATGAAGTAAGATAATGGAGCAAGTCTTTTTAAATTAAGATTTCTTTTAAAATTAATTCAAGTAAATGTTTTAAATGAATTTTTATTTTAAGCACTCAATTATTTATATAAAATATCCCAGATGAAAAAATCAAAACATAATTTTACCTAAATGATTACTTAAATTAAAAATGATGTATTAAAATCTAATATTATTTAGATTACAATGTGAGTAAATCACAACTCTTCAATTTGATGAAATTTTGAACTTAGAATTTAAATCATATTAATATTGCAAGTGGAATTATCAGATAGCCAAAATGATAAGCACTAATGATTATATTAAAGAATTTAAAACAAAAATATAAGTATGAATTTAATTAAATTTTAGCATGAGAATAATTAAATAAATTAAATTATGAACCCTGGGGTTTGAGGACACAATTCAAATGCTGGCTCTATTGAAATTACAGAATCTTAATTTCTTTGAGGTTACTTTTCTTTATGAGAATATATTCCACAGTTTGATATTGTTAAAGATCTATTACATAATCAATGCTTGGAACACTATTAATATATTTAATATGTATTCAGTAAATGATGTTTTCAGCATAGCAGAAATAGTGTTAAAATTCTTAATAGACATACAGAAAACAGGGATGTAATAAAAGTTTGGTTACAGCTTATTGAAAGATGAGTCAATAAAGTGAAATCCTGCATCATAAATTTTCAATACTGCTGTTGTATTGTTTCTTTCTTCCCTTTTAGCATTGTGCTTTTATTCCTCTGATAGAGAAACTCCTGGTGTTTATACCAAGAGGGTTGCCATTATACTTAATTGGTTTCACAACTGCTAAATAATCCTATTGGGACATCACTTTGTTGATGAGATAAATAGCAATCTAACTGTGGAATTAATCACCCTCTTCTTTAAAAGACTTCAGATATTCTTTAGCCTTGTTGCTGTGACATGTGATAATTAGCTTGAAAGGAGATGGAGAGGTAGATATCAATGCCAATTAACCCTGGTTCTTGGTGAAATGATATATCCCTAGAAAACCTAGAAAAGAATACCTCATCTAAACAACAAAACTTTCTGAATGCCAAAATATTGATTTATTGAATTATTAATTCATCTTATAGATAGCTACAAAGTCTTTGGTTTTCTTCCATGAACTATGGTTTTCTAGATTCATAGATTGATAGATATAGGTATAGATAGGCTTTATATATATAAAACTTTTGTTAAAGTAAATAATACATAATATTTAATCAATAATAAAATATAAATAGTATATGGTTATATATCACTCTGTGTGTGTGTGTTAGTCACTCAATCATGTCCGACTCTTTGTTATCTCATGGACTGTAGCCCACCAGGTTCTTTCTGTCCATGAAATTCTCCAGGCAAGAATACTGGAGTGGGTTGCCATTCCCTTCTCCAGGGAATCTTCCCGANTGTGTGTGTGTGTTAGTCACTCAATCATGTCCGACTCTTTGTTATCTCATGGACTGTAGCCCACCAGGTTCTTTCTGTCCATGAAATTCTCCAGGCAAGAATACTGGAGTGGGTTGCCATTCCCTTCTCCAGGGAATCTTCCCGACCCAGGGATCAAACCTGGGTCTCCTGCATCGCAGGCAGATTCTTTACTATATGAGGCACTCAGTTCAGTTCAGTTCAGTCTCTCAGTCGTGTCCGACTCTTTGTGATCCCATGAATCACAGCACACCAGGCCTCCCTGTCCATCACCATCTCCCGTAGCTCACTCAGACTCACGTTCATCGAGTCTGTGATGCCATCCAGCCATCTCATCCTCTGTCGTCCCCTTCTCTTCCTGCCCCCAATCCCTCCCAGCATCAGAGTCTTTTCCAATGAGTCAACTCTTCGCATGAGGTGGCCAAAGTACTGCAGTTTCAGCTTTAGATCATTCCTTCCAAAGAAATCCCAGGGCTGATCTCCTTCAGAATGGACTGGTTGGATCTGCTTGCAGTCCAAGGGGCTCTCAAGAGTCTTCTCCAACACCACAGTTCAAAAGCATCAATTCTTCGGTGGTCAGTTTTCTTCACAGTCCAACTCTCACATCCATACATGACTACTGGAAAAACCATAGCCTTGACTAGATGCACTGGGGAGGTACATATATCATTAAATATAAATAATATATAGTACATAATATATATCCTTGACATCAGGGGCTTTAGTTAAATGGGAAAGAGAAGTGTTAAATAATTAAACAAATGAATATATATAATTAAAAATCATTTTCAGCACTGGAAAAAAATAGTGTGGTTCTATGAGACAGTAAAACAGAAGAATCCATATTATTTTAGAAGAACTTCTATTTGAGCTGATATGAGCGAAGGAAGAATAGTGGGGAAAACATTCCAGATGAAGAGCAAAGCACAAGCAAAGTCCCACAGTGGGAAAATCTCAGTTTTTTGGTGGAATAAGCTTTGAGAATACTGTCATCAGGAATGTGGCGAGAAGGGAGGCTGAAGAAAGAGCCCCAGTAAAAGGCATCAAAGATATTAAATAGTTTGTTGATACAATGGGAAGCCACAGAGGTTTGGATTAAAATAGTGATATCATCTAATTATATAAATTTTAAAAAATAACACTCTGGCTGTCCTGTGGGTAAAAGATTATGAAATGGCAAGAGTGCAGGCAGGAAATTGTTTTTGGAGGCTATTGCAGTAATCCAAGCAAGAGATCATGTAGTTTTCCTCTCTTCAGGGGCTTATTCATCTTTATATGAATGAATGCTCTTCCTTGGCCCACAGCACCAAAGAGTAAATGCAAATCTAAACCTAGAAAGGCTTCTGAAAATCTTGCCTGCTCCTCCAACTGTGTCTTAAGTGATGAGGAGTTGAAGGATATTCTTCTATATCCCTGTCTTTAGTTCAGAGAACTGTACTTTTCAGAATGAGAGCAATTATCTTGAGACATATTTATAGGAAGGGATATAGATTTGAAGGGGTATATTACCAGAAAGTCATTAACTTTCTTTTTTATGTAACCTCTGGTTGTCCATCTAGCTTAACATTAAAATACCCATCTCTTACTCTGTTCTCTCTTCCTCCTATTGATTTTTTTTTCCACAAGACCTAGGTTCTTGCTTTAGTTCTCACCCTGAATCATATCCTAAGTCCAACCACAAAATGTCTTGAGGCCTTCATTTCAGTTAGCAACCTAAAATCTAGAAATACAGAGTATAGATATGAACCCGGTTCAAACTTTGACATTAGTGCGTATAGCTTTGTGATACTGGCATTGTCAATTAATTGCTCTAAGAATGCACTCCTCCTCTGTGATATTAAGATAATATCCAGCTTTCAGGGTTGCTGTACATATCTTTATAAAAGCCACTCATAACATATTACATGTTAGGAGATCAAAAATTAGTAGCTGCTCTTATCATTTTCAAAAAAATAATACACTCCCTCTCTCTTGAAAGAATGTATATGAGAGCACTTGAGGTGTAGATATTTTGTATAAAGACTTCATTCATTCATTCATTCATTTAATCATCATACATTTAATCAGTCATCAGTCAATCAGAGTGTAATATGAAGCATCACCACCAGAAAGGCATTGTGTCAGGTTCTGGGAGAAAGGATAGACACAACATTCATAACACAAGTCTTAATCTTCAAGACTGCAAAATCCAGCAAGTTTTCAGAAATGAGGATGTTAGTAGTTCAAGGGGGGAAAAAGTGCTTTTCCTTTCTGGAGCAAGCAGAAGTAGCTAGTTAGAAGAAATGGAGACTAGAGAAGGATGGTAAGAAACAGATATTCAAGCCAAAGGAAAAGGTCTGACTAAAATGGAGGGGCTGTCACTAGAAGGTTATGCTTAGTAAAGCAATAGACAGACAAAAGCAGGAAAATAATACACTCTTTTGTTTAAGTTATATTTGAATTTACCTAATTATATCTTTGTATCAGCTCTAGAAATTACATATTTTTACACAAATTTATAGATGAGAAAATGAGGCTTTGAATCTCCTGAAACCATTTAACACTCAGATGGAAAATTATAACTGAAATTCCGTGTGTCTAGACCTAAAGAGTATTTTCCATTTTCTTTCCATTACACCATTTTTTTTTTTAAATTTTTAGTTCTCACTTAACAACCACTTTACATCTAATATATAACATGAGAAAAGGTTTATTCTGGGGGGAAAATCCCTATTTATCATACCCACATAAAATCCCTTCACCTATTACAAAGGAGGCTGGTGGGCTGCTATGGTCCATAACGACCCAAAGGGTCTGACACAACTGAAGCGGCTTATCATGCATACATTTGTTATTAAACTAATTAAAAGACTTTCTCCTTATATGCTGATGTTCCTTGAAATCAACAAGGATAGATATCTGGTAAAAGTGTCACTATTTAGATCACACTGTACATATGGAGTGAGATCATCTCAATAGTATGTGTCTGTGCAATTTTGATGTTAAGCAGAAATCATTCATCACATCCTCAAGTCTGGTCTATTGAAAGACAATTTACCCAGTGCAGTGGATTTTTACATCCTAGATTAAATCTGAAGAGAGGCAGTAGTTTTTTCCAAGACTCTTCTCATCACTTATCCTAAGCGGACTATAATGGAATGTAAAGCAGCACAGTGCCTCTTGATTCTCCTTAATAATAGGACATGTAAATTCTCATGGCTTTGTGCCACAATATTAGAGGAAGAGAGCTTCCCTGGTAGCTCTGCTGATAAAGAATGTGCCTGCAGTTCAGGAGACACCTGCTTGATTCCTGGGTCGGGAAGATCCCCTGGAGGAGAGGATGGCAACCCACTCCAATATTCTTGCTGGAGAATCCCCATGGACAGATGAGACTGGAGGGCTACAGTCCACGGGGTCGCGATGAGTCAGACTCATGATTAAGCACAGCACAGCGTTGGGGAAGAATGTTGCTAATCTAGAGCTCTCAAGTCTAAGCTGGCTCTTTGTATTTGCTGAATTGTGACTCAACTTCAGAAAGATAGTCTAAATTATGATTATGAGCATAATTATCATCACCAGTGCCACCCTATTTCTTTCAAGACATAAAAACCACATAAATCATCCTCTCTAGAAAAAGTCAAGGGAGCATTAGGGGAAAATGTAGCTCACTGGAGCCGTTTGAACAATGACTGTGAAAATAACATCTGTTCCTTGTTTTCATGTTAAATGTATTTTTTTAATTCACTGCAGGGAACACCACTGGCAGCAGTCAGTGTAATTTATCTAAATCTTTAATACTCACTGTTTTATTCAGGAACAGAAATATATTTGCTTTCGAAAGAGCATCAAGAGTAAATGTTAAGGGATTCTCTTTAATAGTGTAGGATTATGAGCAGGTATTGAAGCAATCAATTGTGAATGTGTAACTATCAATCACAGCCATCATTGAATAAAATTGCCTTCTACCACATAAAGAGGGGCTAATGTAGGTATGGGTTTGTGAGTGTAGGGTGTGGGTATATATATAAGGATATCAGTTGGTAGCAACATTACAAGAAACATTAAAGAAACTGCCAGAGAGTAAAAGAATTATTAAAAATCTTGAGATTTAACAAAATAAACATGTGGAATAATATAAAGTTGAATGTGAGAACGTGATTCATTTCCTGTTGAATTCCTTCAAAGGAAAGCGTCTCACATTTTTCTTAACTCAATGATATACACTGGTTGGAGAAGGTTTTTCAGATATGGTCAAATTTCTCTAGAATTTTAAGCTTTTTTCTTTGTAGGTCTCTCCATCTTCTCTGTCCAACTGTTTTCTTATGAGGTTTTCAACACCAAATCCCCTGTAAGAATCTTTTTTTTTTTTTTTTACTGACTTGAAAACAGTATTAATCCTGATTGACTCAAGTTATCTCATTGTCAAATGTCTTCCTACTTTTTTGTATCAACTTAATTCTACCCATCTTGCCATATTGAATGCATGAACAGACTAGCTCATCCACTTCTCCACTGAAGCCAATAATATATCTATATTAAACACTATATTCCATACATTGAGAATACTGAAGGATAGACATTTCCTTGGTAGTTAAGCTTGATAATCTTCCCTGGTNCACATCTAGATGTGTATAAGAGACAGGACTAGCTCATCCACTTCTCCACTGAAGCCAATAATATATCTATATTAAACACTATATTCCATACATTGAGAATACTGAAGGATAGACATTTCCTTGGTAGTTAAGCTTGATAATCTTCCCTGGTAGCTCAGATGGTAAAGTGTCTGCCTACAATGTAGGAGACCCAGGTTCAATCCCTAGGTCAGGAAGATCCTCTCGAGAAGGAAATGGCAATCCACTCTAGTACTCTTGCCTGGAAAATCCTCTGGAGAAGGAAATGGCAATCCACTCTAATACTCTTGCCTGGAAAATCCCACAGATGGAGGAGCATGGTAGGCTATATTCCATGGGGTCTCACATGAGAGTCGGACACAACTGAGTGACATCACTTTCACTTTCACTTAAGCTTAATAAGGAGAAAGAACTAGTGAATGCCAAATCATGAAAGCATGAAAGGACATGGTATGTTAGTGAGGGTCAAGCAGTTTGATAGAAAGGAGTGGATTAGAAAACTGTATTTGTTTTCTTTCTTAATCTCTCTCTCATGATTCTTTACCTATTTTAAAATTGTCATTGTTTTTCTTTCTGTCATATTTTTTTCCAAACCAAGAATGTATTGAAAAATATAAGGAAAGAAAAAGAAAAAGGAAAGGAAAGCCACTAACAATTTCTAGCATATATATTATTCTCTGTGTTTATATTTTGGAGAAGGCAATGGAAACCCACTCCAGTGTTCTTGCCTGGAGAATCCCAGGGACGGGTGAGCCTGGTGGGCTGCCGTCTATGGGGTCACACAGAGTCGGACACGACTGAAGCGACTTAGAAGCAGCAGCAGCAGCAGTGTTTATATTTGTACACATGTACATATGTAGTTTTTCTGCAAACTAGGTATCTTATTTTTCAAACTTTGTAAACCTGTAGTTTTTAATATTGCATTGTGTATATTTTTCAATATGACAAATTGCTCTTATACATTTGGAAATGTTACCCTTTGATAACTTGATTTTTTAAAGGATGTATCTATGTTCCTCTTTTGAAAAAAAAAGGCATACACATTTATGCACAAAAATTAATAGTTTAAAAGGGCTCCATATATAATGACACTACTTGTTAATACACGGAACTATCATTAGATATCATTTTTAATGGTTGCTCTTCCCTGATGGCTTGGACGGTAAAGATTCTGCCTGCAATGCTAGGAGACCTGAGTTCAATCCCTGGGTCAGGAAGGTCCCATGGAAAAGGAAACGGCAACCCACTCCAATATTCTTGCCTGAAAAATTCCAAAGACAGAGAAGACTGGCAGGTTACAGTCCATGAATTTGCAAAGAGTTGGATACAAAAGAGCGACTAACACTTTCACTTTAATGTATGTACATAGGTGTGTATGTATATATGTGTGTATATAAACACATATACATTATACACAATATAATGTATCATACATTATATATATATAATATATTTATACAGTGTATATTATACATTACATTATATAATGTTTATCTCTATGTTATATTATAAATCTTATGTTTCATATTTTATATTGTATACAATATCTATTATATATTATATTTATAATATTATATAATACATAATGTATATTATACATAACATTATATATAGTGATGTATCTGTCTATCTTTAAACACACTCAATTTAATTTTTATTAGGCCATATACCTTACAGGCATTTCATATTAATCAATTTTCAGTTAAGTTCAGGCAGTTCAGTCGCTCGATAATGTCCAACTTTTTGTGATCCCATGAATCGCAGCACGCCAAGCCTCCCTGTCCATCACCAACTCCCAGAGTTCACTCATATACACGTCCATTGAGTCAGTGATGCCATCCAGCCAACCATCTCATCCTCGATCATCCCANATTTTCATGCCTTACATGATAAAATCTACAAAAAATCAGAAATATAAAACATATACCACTAGTTCTTCTAAAGAAAAAAAAAAAAAAACTTAAATTTTCATCTACATCATACTTAAAGAATTTTTCTGAATTGTTATTTCCCTCTTTTCAAGTTGTCTATTAGACTTGGACTCCAGATCTTAAAGGCTACTGGTCAGGAACCTGACAAGAATTTTGCATGGAAAATGGACAAGAAAAAGTGATATAACTCTATCTTTTCCAGAGATGTTATTGAAGGAACCATCAGATAAAATTACAAAATGACTAGTTTTGAGAGCGCCTATGAAATGAAGAAAGTTGAAAAGGAGAGAAACCTAAGGCAGTTTAGCACCAGCTTTGGGCCAGTGTCTGTGCCACTAGATAAACTTAGGAGAGACCCAGTATCTGTCACACATTTCCATCATTGTCATCATTTGATTTTAAAGTTAATTTTTCTATCCTAAGGGGTGGTCAGCTCTTATCATTGAATAATGTGCATCATAGCTGTAATGTACATGTTTTGTTAACCACAGAAGTAGTAGCATGGATAATAGACAACACTGAGCAGAAACTTGGTATATTAGTCAGTTCTGCCTACTATAACAAAAGACCTGGAAGTGAGAGACTTATACAATAGAAATTTATTTTCACACTGAGTTCAGAAGTCCAAAATCATGGTGGCAGTAAGTTCGGTTTTTTGTGACGCTTCTCTTCCTGGATTTCACAACGGCCACCTTCACGGTATGTCTTCACATGCCCTTTCCTTTAGGTGGAGACACAGAGGGGGGAAGGGGGGGAGAGACAGAGAGAGAGATGGATCTCTGTGTTTCTTCTTATTAGAACACTAGTCCTATTGGATTAATGCCCCACCCTTATGACCTCACTTAACCTTTTTTTTTTTCAATGACTTAACCTACTAATATTCTTTTTTTTTATGTTTTATTTTATTTTTTTAATTAATTAATTTATTTTTTTAATTTTACTTTACAATACTCTATTGGCTTTGCCATACATCGACATGAATCCACCACAGGTGTACACAAGCTCCCAATCCTGAATCCCCCTCCCACCTTCCACCCCACAACGTCTCTCTGGATCATCCCCGTACACCAGCCCCAAGCATCCTGCATCCTGCATCGAACATAGACCGGCGCCTCGTTTAAAGGCACCTATACAGTCACACTGGGAATTAGGATTTCAACAGGTCAGTTTTGAGGGGGCTCAATTTAGACCATAACATCTGAAAACCTGGGTTCTACCCTTGGTCTTGATATTTAGTTGCTTGGACATATCCCTCTCTCACTATGCACCTTTTTAAACCCTTCTTCTTTTTGTTTTTCTATGTG
Source organism: Neotragus pygmaeus (assembly GCA_006410875.1). NCBI lineage: Eukaryota > Metazoa > Chordata > Mammalia > Artiodactyla > Bovidae > Neotragus > Neotragus pygmaeus. The sequence continues at coordinate 1,450,008 of SJYV01005987.1, read as the reverse complement.
GATAATGAAGTTGAAGTAGATGATCTCTATGAAATTGAAAAAAATAAATAAATTTTAATTTTATCCTCCAATAAAATAATGCTTATTATTTCCAGTAATAAATGAGACTAACTTTCCTCTTTCACAATTTGAATACTAGGGTGGTTTATAATGATCAGCAATATTATTCAGTTTATATTTTATTCTAATAAATTATCTACTAAATTGTCTTAACTGACAGAGGAATACAACTTAACAGTTGCATTGAGACATTCAAAGAGCTTATAATCTCCTTATAAACTCCTCTGAACCTCAAAAATCAACATAATCAACATCTTAATACATCCTAAAACAATACCAACAATGGATTCAAAGATTGAGCCTATTTAAACATTTCATCCACAATATTGTTGACATGATGGTTCATCACAAAACATTAATCTAGTAAGTGCCTTGGGAGTTTAAAAATGCATACATGTCAAAATGTTAATTATTAGAATGAATTAAATTTAGCAAAACTATTATTATCCTTGCTGGCAGTTTAGCAAAGAAAGAATTAGGTCCTGTTCACACTGTTGCCTAATAAATAGAACACTGGATTAATTACCAAGAATCACAGACATATTGTTGTTGTTTGGACATGCTACTTAGAAAGTCAGGTTTCCAGCCACAGTAGATTTAAACTTCAGGATGTAGTGTTGGGGGTGGCAGGTTATTAAGCATGAATGGAAGTCAAGTTTCATCTGTAAGCCAGAGTTCAGATGAAAGCACAAAATTATATTCTAGCATGAAGTAAGGTAGGAACTTAAGGCAGAAATAAGATGCAGAAACTGGAAAGGAGGTGCACAGAAAATAGTTTATAGAGCTGCCAAAACCGTTTGATCACCCTTTTTGTCCACAAATGCAGCAGCATTCCTCTTAGGATATTTGAAATGTGCTACTTCAGTCTCCAACAAAGAACACTAGGTATCACAATTTTGCTGATATATGTCCATGTCTTTCCCGCCTGAACTTAAATCACACACTCCATTCTATAATTTCCAGAAATGAAACAAGAGCAAAATGAACATAGACTCAATCCTCACCTTTTAGAGATGGTAACTGGTAAAAGTAGCTCTAATGAAGAACCCAAAAGAGGAAAATGCAATTAACCAGGAGCCCTGTATAGTGTCTAATTTGATTTTCCTGGATTGTTAGCTCAGCTGGTTGGAGCATGGTGTTAATGAAGTCAAGATTACAAGTTCAATTGCCATATGGGTGGGTTAGCATCACTCAATTCCATGGCTACTGACCAAAAGAGTTCTATTGGTCACAGAAGGAATTAGACAAGAGAGATGGATTAGAAAAAATCCATTACTCCATCTGTCAAAACAAGCTCAAAGCACTACTGTCAAGGGAAGGATTGCAGTATTTTCATTTTAATTGTAAATTAATTATTCAATACTAAGAAAATATTTACAAAATTCTGAGAATTGAAAATTGACACAGAAAGCTAGACTTTCTGAACTTTACAATTAGTGTCCTTTACCAAATCAGACAAAGGTTACTTAATAATCCTTTTACAGTTGTTCTTTAACTGAGTTCTCAGACATCGAAGTTCTAATATGGCTGGGAACTTGGATTTCAGCTGAGGTAGATCATATATAGATGAGAGAGGAAAGTAAGAGAGAAAGAAATTGTTGTTAGGACTGAGCTGAAAAGGAAGCAGAAATAAGAAAACAAAGGCTGGAACCACAGCAGAGAAAAGGACAGGCAATTGGTGCGTTATGTACTCAATCTGAAACAGACCTTATATCCAGACATACCCACTCAATCTTAAGATTGGGCTCTAGTCTTTCTTACAGTTGTGATCCATTTTTAACTCCCTTGAAGATGAAGATAGACAAATCCTGGCTCAAACCAGTTATGTGTGTGTGTGTGTGTGTGCGCGTGCGTGTGTCCATGTGTGTGCATGTGAGTGCACTCAGTCACAGCTGTGTCTGACTCTTTGCAACCCCATGGACTGTAGCTTGCCAGGCTGCTCTGTCCATGGGATTCCCCAGGCAGGAATACTGGACTGGGTTGCCATTTCCTTCTCCAGGGGATCTTCCTGACCCCTCTGAGTCGCCTGCACCTCTTGAGTCGCCTGCACTAGTAAGTGGATTCTTTACTACTACGCCACCTGAGAAGCCCCAAACGAGTTACAGAGGGTTCCAAAAGCATCCACGTAACTGCAATTCTCCTTATCCTGGATCTTAAAACCACATGCATACCGTACAACTGAGAGCTATACTTAACATGTTATAGGCATTCCATTATCCCAGGCATACATATCTGGAACTGTTTAATGATATTGAGATAAAAGGGGTTGATTTAAATTTGCTTCCTTGGTAAATTCTCATCGTAACACCCTCTCCAGTTGATAAAGAAATATGGAACAGGACCAGTGGAAAAAATCACTTCTGTGGGAAGGAGTGGAATTGAATCAAGTACACAACATTGTTTTAAATTCCCCACTTTCCCTTTAAATCCACAAATCTGGCTCCTCACCTCACCCTACCCTGCTTTATTCACAAGGGAAATGTGAATTATAGTCTTTCCATTCTTAAGAAAAACAAGGCCTTTGAGGCAGGTTTTTGGGAAAACCTCAAGATGTAAGTTATATTCACAAAGCTGTGTAGTTTGCTTGAATGTTCTGAGGACTCCTGAAGGTTGTTGTGGGAGGCAGGGAGCAAGCAAAGTCCTCTCTCCTTCCTCTCTCTCTTTCAGGATACACACATTGGTCACACAACGTTGGATGGAAAATTACCGGACAGATAATTTTCTATTTGAAACTATATTAATAAAAACAAGTGATACAGTATTAGATATCTCTGAATGTTAATTTATTCTGAGTCATTCTCAAACTTTTTCAGACTCTGCCCTTTAAACTTTTTATATTACAATAGCAGAGACAAAAGTCTTTTGAGTGGGAAATGTGAGAAGGGAGGGACGGACAATTAATGAGTGGTCTGCTCGGTTACAGGAAATTTGCCTGAATAGCATTCTGTTATCTTGCGATAATAGGGACATTTATGTACGTCACATTTTCATTTTCAGCTCTGTGTTCATTTTAATGACTTTCATTTGAATACACAATCTTAACTTTTTCCCCTGAACATGCCTTGCTAATCAAAATGCTTGACTCATTAACATTACTAAGAGTTACAGCACTTTATTAACACACTAAATTTGAGCAACTACTTCTAGTACAGCAAATGCAAATGCTAAGGCCAGTCGCAATGATATTTTAAGTCTTAGGAATGCTAGATAAGAATTGTTAAACTGGACAAGCACCAGCTACAGTTAGTAGTGATGTTCTCCTGCCCCCTATTGGTTAGTTGCTTGAGCATCAGATTGAAGTTAAGTAATTCTGTGACCAGAGAAAACTGTTTATTACTTTTACTTGAATCAAGTATAGGTCACAAACTAAAAGAAAACACACACACACACACACACACACGCGCGCGCGCGCGCGCGATATGTATTCAGGTCTATACAAGTTACTCTCTTGAATTATACCCTATAAAATTTAATAAGCTAATACAAGAAAAAAGTTGTGGTCATATTTTTTAAAATATTCTAGACAATATTTTAAAAGATTTAACTTGTGTTATGAAAAATCACAGGCTAGTCTCAAAAAAAGAATCAACAAAAATAATACATTTCAATGATATCAAAGATTTGTCACTTGATGGCCGTTTATGCTGTTTGTAGGTATATTATACTACCTCTTTGCTTTCTGCTACCATTTCTTCTATTAAAAATAGCTACCAGAAAGGTTTAGTAGTTTTTCAGGCCTACTCAATAAAGTAATGAGAAGTAATTGTTACAGATTTTGACTACTACATATACACCTACGAACAGATTGAAATGTTTTTATAGGTATAGAGGTGCAATTACTTGGTAGAAGAGGCAATGTTCTCAACATCATTAAGATAGCTAAAATAATTTGATTATAAAAATAGCTACAATTCATATTATACCCAGAAATTACCTGTAACATGTTAGAAATTAGTCAAACTTTTAAAATAATGTTAGAAATACATGTAAGTTTGTCTACCAGTGTTTTAAGTCACAAATTATTTAAAATGGCTTGAGTTATGCCCATAATTAGAATTATGTCCCAATTCTAATTTTTACATTTGAAGAGAATCCACATTAGAGAGCAAATTAAATACATACTCATTTCCATTTCAGGATAATGTGGAAGAACTTAACTTATATATCTGCCCATTTACAGTCATTTCCTAGTTAGATCATAAATCAAAGTTAATTAGGCCAAGGCATCATTTTTTTTGATGGGTCTGGAATGTGCACACATATATTTAATAAGGAATAATTTTAGGTCATTGTCTTTATCAGCAAAGATGTGTGCCATTATAACTGCATTAATCTTTGTGGAAAGCGTTAAGCTAAGGTTATACAAGTCAATTAAGCTTTTGCAAATAAGATAAACTAGAACAAATAATTATGTACTGAAACTCCAATGGTGTCTTGTGGGACAGTGACACATTGAAGGCATTCTTTTCAATCTATTAATTTATTCATTCATTCACTCAAAAATGTTTATTGACTTTCCATTTTTTATACCAAAGGGATAATTAGGTTCAAGCTTAATTAACCACATGTTAACTAGCAAATATAAAAGAAACCACCTTAACGTTCTCAAGTCTCCCTTATCTGTAAAACAAAGATAAGAGTATCAACTTCACAAAATTGCTGTCAAATTCCAAATGCAGTATAAGTGCAGTTCTTGGGGTTTAATATTGCTGCAATAAATATTATCTTGATCTGATCTTGAGCTTCTTTTTCTGAAGTGGGCAAGTCATTTCATTTCCCTATAAAGGTTTCTTGATCTATAAATTGTTGGACAAGAATATGCATGAGGTCCTTTTTGAATCTAGCCTTCTGTGATCCCTACTGCAATTTCACCCTTCTTAAATGTCAGGATTAGACATTGAACAACTTTATCACACTCTTCTATGCAATGGATCTTTTTAAGTGAAATAATGTCAACCTTATTCTATAATTTGAACTAAGTTATACTGACTGTCTGAGAAGCCAGTGGCAACCCACTCCAGTACTTTTGCCTGGAAAATCCCATGGACGGAGAAGTCTGATGGGTTGCCATCTATGGGGTCGCACAGAGTCGGACACGACTGAAGCGACTTGGGAGCAGCAGCAGCAGCAGCATACTGACTGTAGAAACTTATTGCTTTATAAAAACATTCAAAATTTTAGTGTCAATTGGACTATTTTGTTCTATCTAGGATATCTTTCAATGTGTGTGTCTTAAAACATTTCTTAGCAACACATAAACAATACAAAAGAATAAAATGTAAATTAGAAGTAGAGAATGTTTCTTGAAAAAGCTGCCATCATTAGTTATCCCACAATAAGTTTTTGCTGATGCCTGAATCTGGCCTAAATATTGCATAAGAAACAAAGATATGAAAGTGAGAAATAACATCACACCTTTGAGATATTTTACTCAGAAACTCTTCCTGTAAATAGCTGATCCTTGGGTAATGTATTTTCCTGTACAAAGAACTGTATTTTGTCTATAGTTTTTTCTCACATATAGCAGTTAAAATACTAATAATTGTGGAAATATTAATAAAATGAAAAGATTGGTTTTTGTTTTGTTTTGTTTTACTTTACAATACTGTATTGGTTTTGCCATACATTGACATGAATCCGCCATGGGTATACATAAGTTCCCAATCCTGAACCCCCCTCCCACCTCCCTCCCCATATCATCTCTCTGGGTCATCCCAGTGCACCAGCCCCAAGCATCCTGTATCCTGTATTGAACCTAGACTGGCGATTCGTTTCTTACATGAATAGTATACTTGTTTCAATGCCATTCTCCCAAATCATCCCAAGCTTTTAAAGATTGTTGAAGCCTTAACTGTGGCAGTCTTTAGGTTGCTTTCAAGAACTTCATGGGTAATTTTAACAGCAATTTCTTTCTTCTCAGAACTTTTTAAGTCAAGTTGTGCAAAATTTGTCAAATTCATACATTTGTTGAATTTGAAAGTCCTCCCAAATTCTTAGGAAATAATCTTTAAAACTGACTCACTGAGGGTCAGCTGGAGCAAGAAGTTCAGTTCAGTTCAGTCGCTCATTCGTGTCCGATTCTTTGTGACCCCATGAATCGCAGCATGCCAGGCCTCCCTGTCCATCACCAACTCCCGGAGTTCACTCAGACTCAAGTCCATCGAGTCAGTGATGCCATCCAGCCATCTCATCCTCTGTCGTCCCCTTCTCCTCCTGCCCCCAAGAAGTACCTTAAATGCTAGTTCTGTTAGTCCAACCCACACTGTTGTGACACAGTGATTTTGATAGACTGACAGCAGGAATGAGGGAAGAGAGAAAAAAAAACATAAAAACAACAAATTCTTTTTTAAAAATCTTTTCCTCAGTTTTTCCTCAGTAAATTTGCCTCTTTGACTCCCTCATGTTTGCCATATGCTCAAAACAAAAACACAACATAGCAAAACCAGCCATTAGAGAGAGAAAACATCACAACATCCATGTATAAATAAATCCCTTCAACCAATAATTAGGAGGCACAGACTGCATACGCCTCAAAAAGGGTAATAGGAAAACAAATGAGGTGTTACTTTACGAGATTAGGATTATCAGTCAACATCAGTGTTATCTTATAGATGTCAACCTAAATAATAGATGTTATTTTGGTGATGATAATGAATCTTCAACATTCCTTCTATAAAAATTCCATTGCAAAGATTAATTGAATTTGAAATGATGCTGTCTTCACCATTTAAAATTTGAACCTTGGAATATATTCTGCGTAAGGTCAATGAATAGAAAATTGAAATGCCCTATTTTTGTGCTTGGAGGTGGTGATTAATTGCAAGAAGCAAGAAGATGGAGAAAGCAGGGATGTTGGGATCATGTGGGGATTGAACACATGCACATGCACAAACACACAGGCATCCTAGAGACTTTGGAAATCACTACCATAGTAATCTGCTATCTATCCCTTAGGTATGTCAGAGTAGAAAATACACTGAGAGTCATAGGTCCTGATTATGTTTCCAAAATGTGTTTTATTTCAAAAGCTAATATGTGCACGCGCGCGCGCGTGTGTGTGTGTGTGTGTGTATTTTTAGCAATAACATCTAAATGAATCTGCCAGAAGCCTGTACAGGTAAAAATAATAAAATAGCTAAAATTTAGAGTACCTACTTTTAGCCTGGCACTTCCCTGAGTAATTTGCTTAGCTTTATGTGCAAATATCTTATGTAATATTCTCTAGAAGAAGAAAAGTCATAGTATAAAGTCACTTCATCGGGTAGCAAAAAGGAGTTAGAGAATTAGCATAGTTTGTTCATGCTTACATACCTTGTAAATATTAAAGCAAGAATTAAGACCCAGATACACTTAACATCCCCTGGAAGAAGGCATGGCAACCTACTCTAGTATTCTTGCCTGGAGAATCCCATGGATAGAGGAGCCTAGCAGACTCCAGTCCATGGGGTCACAAAGAGCTGGACATGACACAGACTAAGCAGGGCATGGCACAGCATGCTTAGCATCAATATCTACACTCTTTCAGCAGTGTACCTCAGAGTTCTTCCTGTCCTAGGATATGTTTGTCAATTTGACTCAAAGATGTGCTCAGAACGGGTTTCAGCATTCTTTTAACACAGTGTATAGAAACATAGTCTCACTGATTTCTTTTCCTTACTTTGAATCTCTTCCAATGAATTATAACTTTAGTTACTTCCACATATGATTTCTCTCAATTCCTGAATGATTTTAGTCATGTGCCCTATCTTGTAATAAACCACAGTAGTATTGAAAGACAGGCATCCCTCATTGACAAGGTGTTATAAGAAAGTATTCCCTAACTTGGAATTGCTTTATTGCTGGACTGGAAAAAACACAAGCTGGAATGAAGATTGCCGGGAGAAATATCAATAATCTCAGATATGCAGATGACACCACCCTTATGGCAGAAAGTGAAGAGGAACTAAAAAACCTCTTGATGAAGGTGAAAGAGGAGAGTGAAAAAGTTGGCCTAAAGCTCAACATTCAGAAAAGGATCATGGCATCTTGTCCCATCACTTCATGGGAAATAGATGGGAAAACAGTGGAAACAGTGTCAGATTTTATTTTGGGGGGCTCCAAAATCACTGCAGATGGTGATTGCAGCCATGAAATAAGAGACGCTTACTCCTTGGAAGAAAAGTTTGACCAACCTAGATAGCATATTCAAAATCAGGGATGTTATTTTTCCAACAAAGGTCCGTCTAGTCAAGAGTATGGTTTTTCCTGTGGTCATGTATGGATGTGAGAGTTGGACTGTGAAGAAGGCTGAGCGCCAAAGAATTGATGCTTTTGAACTGTGGTGTTGAAGAAGACTCTTGGACTCCTTTGGAGTCCCTTGGACTGCAAGGAGATCCAACCAGTCCATTCTGAAGGAGATCAGCCCTGGGATTTCTTTGGAAGGAATGACGCTAAAGCTGAAACTCCAGTACTTTGGCCACCTCATGTGAAGAGTTGACTCATTGGGAAAGACTCTGATGCTGGGAGGGATTGGGGGCAGGAGGAGAAGGGGACGACAGAGGATGAGATGGCTGGATGGCATCACTGACTCGATGGACATGAGTCTGAGTGAACTCCAGAAGTTGGTGATGAACAGCGAGGCCTGGCGTGCTGTGATTCATGGGGTCGCAAAGTCGGACACGCCTGAGCGACTGAACTGAACTGAGGCTTTCAATAACTTCAGTTTCATTTTTTCCAAAATGAACTTCCCTACACGTTTAAATAGTAAGTTTCAGAGATATTGAGTCAGATAATTTCTCAAGTTCCATGATGTGATTTCAATGTATGCAAGGCAAAAATCTAAGTAGAAGTGTTATAAAATTTTTAAAAGTAGTAATAAGACAGAGAGATAAAAATTCATGCTAGTAATAGACTGATGTTTCTAAACTCTAAAAGGAAAATGACTTGTCTCTGAAAACTTTTTTTTTTTTTTTTTCCTAGCAGACATACTTTAGCCATGAAATCCCAAGTCTATATTTAACTACAAAGTTCTTTTGACATACATCAAGTTCAAAGAGAATAATCCGTGCCTGGCACAGCAGATTTGAAAACATCCCAATATGATATTAAATGATAATGATCAAATTCTGAAAGCATAGTCAACCTAAATAACCACATGAATTATATCTAGTTGCCTTTTTTAAGTATGATATGCAGTATGCTCTTTCTACCTGGCCCTTTACCCATCTACCAAATTGAATTTGGCTAACTGAAAGAAAAATAAAAAATTATGTCTACCAACTTTATAATTGAAGAGTTATTTTCTTGGTGTTTAGCATTTAAATTCTAACAATCTTCAACTAGAATTAAATGAAACCCAATCAGACTAAAAAATAAAACATATTTGTAAATTTTTTTAAGTTAGTATAGAGAAATGGAATGCAATGATCATGTAATGACAGAAATATACCAAAACAAGTTCCTGACAAAACAGTTAAATTTTCTGAGAGAAAGGCTTTTAATTGTGCTCATGGTCTTCCTAAATACAGAAAGCTTTCTGAGAAGAAAAAGGAGCAGCAGTTTCCTTTTCAATACTAGCTTAGTTTATTTTTTCTAGCTACAAATTAACCAATGAGTTTTTATTTAGGAAATTAAGCCAGTATTAAGCACACAAAGAGCTTCCCAGGTGGCACAAGTACTAACAAACTCGTCTGCCAATGCAGGAGACATAAAAGGTGCAGGTTCAATCCCTGGATCAGGAAGATCCCCTGGAGGAGGGCATGTCTACCCACTCCAGTATTCTTGCCTGGAGAATCCAATGGAGAGGAACGTGGCAGGCCACAGGCCACAAGGTCTCAAAGAGTTGGACATGACTGAAGTGACTTAGCACACATACAAAGTACATAAAATATTCTGGAACTAGTTATATTTTTGGTGGTTGCACAATATTGTGATATATTGATGTACTAATTGCTACTGAATTATTCATTATAAATAGGTAATTTTATTTTATGGGTAAATTAATTTAACCTTGATTTTTTTAAGTGCATAAAATAAATATGATATTTTCATTTGAAATGATGAGACAGCTGTATTATATAAATATTATCTAATGTTGAGTTCAAAAGTTCAGGGCTGTGTACCTCATATGTATATCTCTTATGCATAAACCAGGTTCTACCCTCACGCCCTTCAGTTTCTCTTGCTAGCAGAGTTTAGTTAGGATTCCATGTATACATAAGATGTTCCCTTGAGTCCAGGGTGAGAGGAGGAGGGACATGGCTGACATCATTCAACAGGGGACATTTCCCTTAGTAATGAGTGGGGAGATGAGTCTGCTTGTAGGCTTCCAGAAAAGACTGTCCTCACTAGTAAAAAGAGACAAATGAAAAGAAACGCTTTTCTATTCCTTGATATATACTGTGATGTCCATTTGTGAAACTAGGAACTGCTTTAATCATCTTGTGGCTATGAGGGGAGATATCAAAATAGGCCTAAGATAGCTCCATGTTATAGGCATCATTGTGCTGCTCACAGATGACTGGCAAATGCCACATCTAGACTTTTGTTATGTGAACCAGCAAATTTTCCTCAATGCCAAAAGCATTTTAAATTGTGTATTTAATTACTTGTAGCTGAAAGCAACCTACTTATAGTATGATACAGTATGATTCCCAAATGTCCCATTTTTGTGGGGAATATTATGGTATATAAATTACATAATTAACATGTAGTTTTATGTGTTTAAGATAATAAATACAAATATAAATGTATATTTATAAGTTCTTACAGGTCACACACAAATGGGTAATCTGCTTCTTCTAGGAAAGAGAAGGTATGAGGAAAGCAGCAGCATCTTTTACTTTAAAGAGTTCCTGTTAGGATTTATTTAACAACAAATGTATATTATTTATCTGAATTTAATAATAGATGAAAAAGCAAAAAGGAAATGTCAACTACCCATTCATTCACAGAAGAAAATATCATCTCCTTTTGGGGGAGAAATTATATTTTATATTGTATATATATGCAATATATGTTATTGTACTGTTCTTTTTTCCAAAAATTTTGTTTATATTCTGCATCAGTCAAGACTTACTTGATTAAAATTTTTCTTAAAAGGGTTATTTGGTCAACATGAAGAATGTCTTGGTTAAAGTAACCAACCAAGAAGGGTAGAACTAGAGCCTACTGTGTGGAAGACTGAAACCAGTGATGTGTATGCTATAGTGTGTCTCATTGCAGCTTCTCTGCTAATTGAGGCTGGCCCATCTGTGCGGAAAGGTCACTGGAGACTCTGACCCATGCCAAATGCTCACAACTCCACAATCAGAAAAGTAAAGACTTTCTTTGCATCCAGCACCAAGTTGAAAATGTCCTGTCAGCTTGGTTGGTGGGCCCCTCCCTTTGACTAATCACTGTGACAGGGAGTAAAGCAGAATGATTGCCCTCAGCTGAGTATTAAGCTTTCTTATACTCAGGTGCATCCGACAGACCCGGCTCCCTGAAGCAGCTCTGTGAGCCAGAGACTGCCTTCATTCGTGTTCACAGCACATCCTTTGTTCCAGGCACTGACAGTTCTTATACACTTTCTGCCTGTCCTATGAACCTTAATGACCTTGTCTGTCAGAATGCAGCATCACAGGGGTAAAGGAGGGGCTGAGTACAGAACCTGTGATGGTCTCCAGGCTAGGACTTGCAAAACTTAAATTGCCAACATTTTACTTAAATGTACCGGTATATTAGTGTATTTGTTTGCCAAAGCTGCCAACACAAAGTGCCATAGACTGCATGGCTTAACAACAGAAATTTACTTTCTCATGGTTCTAGAAGGAAAGACTGAGATTAAGGTGACAGGTGACTGCAGGATTGGTTTCTCTTGAGGACTATGAAGGTAAAATCTGTTCTAGGCCTCTCACTCTGGACTACAGATCTTCTATCTGTATCTTCACATCATCTCCCCTCTGTGTTTGCATCCAAATTTCCTCATGATATAAGGACAACAGTCATATTGCTTTAGTGTCCCACTTATGACCTTTAAATTAAAATAATTACCTCTATTAAGATCCAGTCTGCAAGGAAAGTCTTATTTTGAGGTCCTAGTGCTCAATGTACTATTGCAGGGGCGGGGTACAGAATTCAATTCATAACAGTAAATAAGGAGAATAATCTCATGGACTGTGCATGCATGCTCACTCACTTCAGTGATGGCTGACTCTTCGAAACCCCATGAACTGTAGCCTACCAGGCTCCTTTGTCCATGGGATTTCCAAGAATACTGGAGTGGGTTGCCATTTCCTTCTCCAGAGGATCTTCCTCATCCAGGGATCGAACCCTCATCTTGTACATCTCCTGCATTGCAAACAGATTCTTTGCCACTACCAAGGGATTGTGCACCAGCCCCAAAATATCATACCCAAAGTGATACTTAATAAAGATAAATTTGAGAATTAAGGAACCAGAAAGAAAAGACATGATTGAATGCTTGTTTGAGGAACTTGTGGTGACCCAGGCACTATGAGGACTTATTTTTCTACATCTGTTGGTTAATAATTCTTAAAAAAAAAAGTTTGATGCATATGATAAACTCAAGGTTTAAAAATGTAAAATAATTTGTCAAAATCACAAAGATTAGTGACAAAGATGGGATTTGAATAACGACTGTCTTTCAAATCATCATCATCATCACCATCTCATCATCATATTTGAATCACACATTATAGTTTGTGAAATCATGCAATCTACATTATCTCATTTGAACCACATAACAAAACATATGGAAAGATTAGGTTTGGCAGAGGAAGTGTTCAACTCAAGACTGACTTCAAGCCTGATACATATTAAGGCAGAGGGAATTGTTGTGGTTATTGTTGAGTTATTTACTACTGTCTCTCATAACGTATTCTGTTCAGTTCAGTTCAGTCTTTCAGTCGTGTCCGACTCTTTGTGATCCCATGAATTGCAGCA
>SJYV01005987.1:1316655-1436712 GCA_006410875.1 Neotragus pygmaeus | reverse complement strand
CATAGATGTTATATAAGCAGGGTGAAAATAGACAGCCTTGACGTACTCCTTTTCCTATTTGGAAGAATTCTGTTGTTCTATGTCCAGTTCTAACTGTTGCTTCCTGACCTGCATACAGATTTCTCAAGAGGCAGGTCAGGTGGTCTGGTGGTCCCGTCACTTTCACAATTTTCCACAGTTTATTGGGATCCACACAGTTAAAGGCTTTGTCATAGTCAATAAAGCAAAAATAGATGTTTTTCTGGAATTCTCTTGCTTTTTCCATGATCCAGCAGATGTTGGCAATTTGATCTCTGGTTCCTCTGCCTTTTCTAAAACCAGCTTGAACCTCAGGAATTTCATGGTTCATGTATTGCTGAAGCTTACCTCATAGGTAAAGAATCTGCCTGCAATGCAGGAGACCCAGTTTTTGATCCCTGGGTCGAGAAGATCCCATGAAGAAGGAAATGGCAACTCACCCTACTATTCTTGCCTGGAGAATCCCATAGACAGAGGAGCCTGGCAGGCTATAGTCCATGGGGTCGCAAGAGTTGGACATGACTTAGCGAACAAACCACACCGCAGAATCGTTTATTCTGTAGTCTTCTTATCCAAATGATCTCAACGTTTCTTCTGATAGCAGTTCCATACTATTTGGCGGTGGTGGGGGCTTAGTTGATTAGTTGTGTCTGACTCTTAGTTGATTAGTTGTGTCTGACTCTTAGTTGATTAGTTGTGTCTGACTCTTAGTTGATTAGTTGTGTCTGACTCTTTGCCACCCCTTGCCCTGTCACCCTCCATGCTCCTCTGTCCATGGAATTTTCCAGGCAAGAATATTCAAGCGGGTTGACATTTCCTCTCCAGGTGATCTTCCTGACCCAAGGACTGCACCCAAGTCTCCTGCTTGGCCGGCAGATTCTTTACCACTGAGTCACCTGGGAAGGCTTATAGTATTTGGAAGTGAGCAAAGTACTCAAGCTACTCATAACAAAGAAGGTTTACTTTTAAAAATAAGCAGCGTATAAACCTCATATTTTCTTCTTAAGTAAAAGAAATCATATGTACATAGATAATGAGATTTTTAAAGAATTAGAACAGTAACTACATTGGGTATACCTAGAGATAGCTTGAGCTTCCCAGGTGGCTCCGGAAGTAAATACACCTGCAATGCAGGAGACACAAGTTTCGATTCCTGGGTCAGGAAGATTCCTTGTAGAAGGGCATGGCTACCCACTCCAGTATTCTTACCCGCAAAATCCCACGGGCAGAGGAGACTGGTGGGCTACAGTCCATAGCATCACAAAGATTCAGATATGACCGAAGAGTACACATGCACAGAGAAAACTCAGTGAAGAAGCTCTGAACAAGAAAAGGTTTTTCAGTAGAAATCTTTGGAGAAATGTGCGTTCGTTCTTAGCTGAAATGATGAGGTGATCAGATATATCCAGTTTTTAATCATACAGCATTGTCTTCTTCAGTTTCACATCAGTGTCCCCTGTTCCATTCAAAAAGTACTTTAGTTATATATATTGGTGATCTAATACAAAATTTTACATTAGGAAAAATGTGGAAAATTGGGAAAAATAATTACACTTCTCATTTTCCTCTTTTGAACCATGTTCCATTTTTAGCTGATAATTATAATTAGGTGAGGAACAATTAAAAAATACTGATCTGTTAGCACAAGTCCCAGTTTTTTCTGATAAAACAGATAGGAACGTTTACTAGTGAAAGGGGCTGGGATGTGCATTCTTAAAATATCTTTCTAGGTCATTCTTATGAAGAGGAAGGCTTGAAAACACTTTTGTAGACCATCTATATTCGCTGTGGCAAATAATTTTTAGAATCAGTGCCGGGGTAATTTAGAATCAAAGAAACATTCTGTTCCTATACGCAAAATCACATTTGGTGAGACTGACATTTCTAGGTCTCTGCCAAGCATAACATCATAAGAGTGGATTATACTTAAAACCATCATCAGATTGGATTTTGGAAGCATTTTTTTCCCAACTGTGCTATCCCTGACCACTTGTAACAACTATGAATTTAAAAGGTCATATAGACTTCTTAGAGTTTTACATTTTTCATCCGTAAAGTGGACAATAATAATAACAATCACATTGATAAAACACAAAACCTCTGTAAGAATTCTGCAAGCTGTGAATCAATATAAATATAAGATAGCATATATCCTTAATTTCTTTTTGTTGTGAATTACCCAACTATTATTCAAAAAGCAGAATCCATCTCCTCTCAAAAGCTTTTGTAAAGCTCCCCAGTCAGAACTAAACTGTCTCTTTCTCTCACAGTACTTGGCAAAATTCTCTACTCATGTACTTCCTATTTTATGTCAAAACTACTTGTGTATGTTAGTCAGCCCCATTAGGTTTAAAGCATCTGAGAATGGATACCTTTTTCCTTACCATTTTGGTGCTCCTTGATGTCTACACAGGCCTTTCTATACAGTATACATGCATGCTCAGTTGTTCAGTCTTGTCTGATTCTTTCTGATCCCAAGGACTGTAGCCCCCCAGATGCCTCTGTCCGTGAACTTCTCCAGGCAAGAATACTGGAGTGGGTTGCCATTCCCTTCTCCAGGGGATCTTCCTGACCCAGGGATCAAACCCGGGTCTCCTGCATTGCAGGCAGATTCTTCAGTCTGAGCCACCAGGGAAGCCTATAAAGTAGATATATTTTTAACTGCATTGATGAGGACTTCAGGCTGATAGACCCGTGAAAAAACCACCTCTCCATTTTTTATTACAATGCTATCTGAGAATACCAGTGGAATATTGTTGATCTTTCACCTAGTGGAAGCAACAATAAACATTCTGAATCTATTCCTTTTGCTACGTCTTAGCCTTCTGAGTTGTACAGCACTCTAAGGGGAAAAAAATCCATATTCATAAGCTTCTTGCAGGACTGCTAGTACAACCCACTCTAGCAATTTGGTAGGCAATATTCTTGAACCAAATTTTACAAGTTTGTTTATTATATTTAAGAAATAATGCCAAACTGTTAAGCTGCTTATGTACTCATTCTTCTTAATTTCTCATATTTTCTAAATATCCCAAATTTATGATCCAGAGCAATAAAAATTTTAATATTAATTATTTTAACTTTTTGCAAAATTTATCTTTTAAATTATACATAGATTTGTTATTGTTTGTTACCAAAATCTTTCTTTTTCTAATTAGTAAAAGAATTGTCATTTTAAATTTAAAGTTCTATAGCATCAGGGGCATTCACAAAGATAGATTTTTACTTCTTATTTCTGCTTGCTAAATTTTATCTACTTGATCATTTTTTGTAGTAATCAGTTCAGTTCAGTCTCTCAGTTGTGTCTGACTCTTGGCCACCTCAGGGACTGCAGAACACCAGGCTTCCCTGTCCATCACCAACTCCCAGAGCTTACTCAAACTCATGTTCATCACATCAGTGATGCCATCAAACCATCTCATACTCTGTCATCCCCTTCTCCTCCCACCTTCAATCTTTCCCAGCATGAGGGTCTTTCCCAGTGAGTCGGTTCTTTGCATCAGGTGGCCAGAGTATTGGAGTTTCAGCTTCAGCATCAGTCCTTAAAATGAACATTCAGGATTGATTTCCTTTAGGATGGACTGGTTGGATCTCCTTGCAGTCCAAGGGACTCTCAAGAGTCTTCTCCAACACCATAGTTCAAAAGCATCAGTTCTTCTCTCAGCTTTCTTTATAGTCCAACTCTCACATTCATATATGACTACTGACACCCATACATGACTATTCACATCCATACATGACTACTGTAAGTAACAATACTTACAAGCTATGATCACACAAAAATTCCAGAGCTCATCTTAAATAACCAACAAAAATTACAAATAGCCTAGAACATAGAAGCTATCAAGTCAAAAAGGAAAATTATAATAAATTCAAGTTACAGAATTTTGACATAGATCCTGTTTCACTGAGCAGTTTAGATACAGTCCAAAGACTAAAATGAACACTTCAGTCACTATCATTATCAGATCAATACCCTTGTAAGAAAGAAATATACTCTTATCTATAATGGACATGTCTGGTTCTTCTTCCCAGTTTGCATCTAAATGATTAAACTGGTACACACCCTAGTTGTTACAAACAAATGACTTGTTGGACTTAGGGCTAGGATGCAGAAATTAAAAAAGAGAACACTTGAAATGCGTTCAGCAGTTGGAAGAGCCAGAATAAATTACAAATGGGGAAAACATGGTATCTAAGAACCATATCAAAGGTAAATAAAGAGAATCACTGAGAATACAAAAGGAAAACCCAGGATGATAACTTGGCTGCAGATGAGGCAGTACTAGGTCAGATAAGCAAAGAAAACCTTCTGGAATATCACAGGGAAAAAGAAGGTTAAGACTAATAGATTATAAGACAAGTTCAGCTTTGTGGAAATCTAGCACAAGAACAATGCCATGCAAAGGAAATAAAAGAGCCTGTTAATTCTAAAAACAATATATAAAATTCTTGAGGAGAGGAAGTAAATCCATAGACTACTGCTTGACTCAGCAATAAAATCAAAACAAAGTAAAACGAAAGATATGTCTTCTTGATGATGAAAACCTGGCACCACGGAATTAACCAAAAGTGAGTTACAGCTGAATACCAACGACAGAAGGAGAGGACGTACGTTGGGAGGTGATGGATGATAAAAGAGCCCTAAATTCCAATTTCTAAATGGTTGAAATATGATGGGAATTTCTAAAACTGAAAAATTAAGAAATAGCACAATCATTTAAAGACTAATAACGTAAGTAAATAAGGAATAACTCCAAGAATTGTAAATGATTGTCAATGGAAATTGGTCTAGGAGAGAACCATAATTTTTCTTTTTATGGACTGCTCTTTCCTTTTTAGCACTCAAAATAGCTTTAAAATAAATACAATTTAAATGTAAATAAACTTAACAAAATTACCTGAGACACGGAGGCATTCAACTCATTCATCCCTGGACACCTACCCTCAAAGGGTTCATGGTATACATATTCAAATGCTATCAGTTCAGTTCAGTTAAGTCTCTCAGTTGTGTCAGACTCCTTGTGACCCCATGAATCGCAGCACACCAGGCTTCCCTGTCCATCACCAATTCCTGGAGTTCAGTCAGACTCCCTTCCGTTGAATCAGTGATGCCATCCAGCCATCTCATCCTCTGTCATCCCCTTCTCCTCCTGCCCCCAATCCCTCNAATGTTCCCTTGGTATCTCTAATTTTCTTGAAGAGATCTCTAGTCTTTCCCAATCTGTTGTTTTCCTCTGTTTCTTTGCATTGATCACTGAGGCAGTCTTTCTCCTTGCTATTCTTTGGGATTCTCCATTCAGATGCTTATATCTTTCCTTTCTCCTTTGCTTTTTGCTTCTCTTCTTTTCACAGCTATTTATAAGGCTCTTCAGACAGCCATCTTGCTTTTTTGCATTTTTGTTTCTTGGGAATGGTCTTGATCCCTGTCTCCTGTATAATGTCACAAACCTCTGTCCATTACAGTTCCGTGAAGACATTCTTCCCACATAAGAATGGAGGTTGCTGTTCAGTTTCTGCTGTGCTAAAATTTAGGCAGACATGAATTCCAACAGAGAATGAGTAAGTGAAGAGAAGAATCCATCAGATGTAAACCATATTTCATACTTTTCCTAAATAAGGGCATTGCTTGCAGAAACAACAGCACTGTTAATACGACAGCTTGCGCCGCTGGGTCACTGCCCATTGAGAAACCTTCAGACAGATCACGCCTTGTTCTTTTTCTTAATCCAACTACCTTAAACTGCTTGCCCTGGATTTACCTTAGAATAATCTGATTTACTACTCACTGTCCTCCTCGCCTAAGCAGAGTCATCTGGAAAGAATGTGTCCCTTTCCATGCTAACGTATCTAGATCAAGCTTTCAGAAAGAGATCCAGTTCCAAACGATGCACTCTGGGTTACATGGTTATGCCCATCAGAGCTGGACTCTGACCCACTCCACTGACTGATTTAAAGTCTTCCAGGGACTTCCCTGAAGGTCCAATGGCTGATACTTTGCCTTCCAATGCAGGGAGTGCAGGTTCAAACCCTGATCCAGGAACTAAGATCCCACAAGCCTCAGGGATGAAAAAATCAAAGCATAAAAGAGAAATAATATTGTAACAAATTCATTTTCAGTGAAGACTTTTAAAACATAGTCCTCATTAAAAAAGAAAAAAAAAGTAAAAATCTTCCCATAACCATTATGTTGCTAGATGTCTTATGTGCTCAGTCATGTCTGACTCTTTAAGACCTCATGGACTGCAGCCCTCCAGGCTCCTCTGTCCCTGGGATTTCCCAGGCAAGAAAACTGGAGTGGGTTGCCATTCCCTTCTCCAGGGGATCTTCCCAACCCAGGGATTGAACCCGGCCCGCATTGCAAACAAATCTGTTACCATCTGAACCACCAGGGAAGCCCAAATGTCTCGTAGCCCCTCATTTTTTAACTCTTTGAATTTAAAAAGAAAAATTGTAGAATTGTGTGTCTAAACCAGACATTTATCCCTTAAAATACAATGAAGCTTTATCTTGTTTTGAGAAGTTCAGTGAAAGAAATACTATGTCAACATCTCGACTAAAATGTCTCCTGAGGTTTACCCTTGATTTTAAGCCTATGTATTGAATAATTCTCCTCTGATAATACTGTGGGACCAGCTCAGGTCTGAGTATCATAATGGAACCAGCTTGGCCAAGGCAGAGAAACCCACGATTATCCCTCACTAGCCAACCCTGGCTTGGAGTAAAAAAATTTTTATATTTCCTAGGCCACTTAGTAAAACTCAGTTTATCTCTGGCTTCACTTTTGTGTGAAGGGCAGAATTCAAATTCAGATCGTCTCAAAACTAAGCCAGACTCTTACAGTAAAACCTACAACTAGTTATGTTTAATCTGACATGAAAACAAAATGCAGGAAAACTTGTTTCTGATGCCCCTCCTCCGTAGCTAATCTAGAATGATCAGAAAAACAGAAAGTTGTCTTGGTGAATACTTTTCCACATATTGGTGAAGGAAGCAAGAAAATGGGATCTCCAGAACCACCATCACTTGTAATGAATTATAATGACAATTATAAGGAGATACCCCTTTCAGGTTCACAACCAATTGTGAGTAGAACCTCCCTCCAGAAATCGACTTAAAATTTAGCAACTGTCTAGGTTTTGAAGTCTGCCCATATGCATTCATATAGACCTCCACTACTGATCTTGGGTATGTTTAACTTTTGTGCCTCAGTTTCCTAATCTATGAACTGGGAATAATCGTCCATGCATCACAGGGTTGACCATAAGAAAAATCGAGTTCTGCTCCACGGTTAGATCAATGTCAGCCTATGGAACACTCCTGCGGCCCAGCTACCATGGACTGATGGGGTTTCTTCTCCATTGGACTGTCTGGAACGGAGCTTCTACCACGTGTAAAAGAGAAGGATACCATCCATATTCCACTATCAGACTTCCTCCAACTGCAGGAAGCAGGCTACCTGAGCTGCTGTTTGAGAAGCTAGTGATGGACAGGTTCAAAATATTGTTTTATTCTCTCTGGTTTCGTTTCTCCCACAGGGAACGGATGTGTGACCTTGGAATTCTCTAGCCCATTCTACTGGTTTCTCACAGTCTGAGTAGCTCTTGGGTAACTCCAGAGACTGAATCCACCACGGAGGAGAAATTAGGTGAAAGTTCTTTGGATCCGGGTCTCCCTACCACTCACCCCGGCTAAATTTCTTTCTTTTCCAGTAAAGCACACTTTTTGTTAGGCAGCTCTCCCCACCCCCGCTGGTACATAACAGTGCTCTGGAAGAATCTGCTTTGTATAGGATGGCTACAAAGTCATAACAGAGCCTTTGAAAACGCTATAAACTCCATCTTTAACTTGTCAACAGAATCCGAGTCAAACGGAGTTTATTTTCCAAAGGGTTGAGAGGGCATGATTGTTTGAACTTTTGCCACTATGTTCTCAAACTGTCCTGAAAAGGATGATTGAGAGGGCTGGGCCCTGACAACGTCAGGAAGGGGATATCTCCACTTCAAGCGCCGTCAGTGAACCTGTTAAAGCACTATTTTATAATGACGTTTGGAGACAAATAATATTACACGGAGACAGCACAGGCCAGAGTGCAGAGAGGACGTGTCCATTCAGGAATCCTGATGTTAACATTTGCCCTCTGAAGGCACACAGGGCAACTCTTCCGGTGAGCACCAAGGCACCTCTTGGAATCCTTAAGCCACAAAGGCCAGCAGTCCCTCTTACTGTTTAGTCCTGAAGACTTCTCTTTTCCTGTCTCATTAGTGGGACAGTGACTGTAAACCTAAGCATCTCCTCACTCCCCCTGGGGAGGGAGTAATAGGTGGTCATTCAGCTATGTGCTGAACGAAGGCATGAAATGGCTCTCACAATGGAAGTTTAAAAGAACGTAGATATTCGGCAGTGGTTTTTACATTTCTGACTCTAGGAAGATTTTTTAATTCGAGGATAATTGCTTTACAATATGATAATTGTTTCTGCCGTACAACAACATGAATCAGTTGCAAGTATATACACGTTCCATCTTTGCTGAACCTCCGTCTCACCCCTGAAAGTCATCCCAGAGCCCTGGGTTGAACTCCAGGTGTTATTCAGCCACTTCACACCAGCTATCTGTTTTATATATGGTAATGTATGTTTCCACGCTACTGTCTCAATTCAGCCCACCCTCAATATATACACAGACTGACTCCTTCCCCCACTATGTCCAGAAGTCTGTTCTCTAGCCCTGTGTCTCTATTTCTGAGACGATCTTAATGTGATCTGGAGCAAACATGCACACAATCTCTTGACGGTCCACATCAGCTTGAGGGTGGTCTGTGACATTGGTCTGGTGTCTGTTGCTCCTATGCTGGACACCGGAGGAAGCTCAGAATTTTGATGGTTAACTTGTTTGAGGAGTGAACAAAGAGCTTCTGCCTTAACCAACTACTTGCTATTCGTGCAAAACCTTATAGCTGTCACAGCAAAAACTTCAGGGATTAAAGAGGGAGCCTAAAGAAATGTAACAGATAAATTGTGCTAGGCCAAGGTAAATGATTTCTAGGGTATGTGGTTCATCTCTGTAAAGCCCAGATCATGAGCTTAAATCAGCAAATCTGGCACCAAAGAAAAAGGAAAGCTAAACGATAAAACTAACAAAAGAAATCACAACCCTGTCCCTAGCCATAGTTTATATTTCTAAACCAGCCAGTCTAGAAAATATATACAGCTGGTTACACAGTGTATCTGATGAAAAGGGAAGGGTGTTTATGTTCAAATTCCTATCAATTACAACTGGAAAATAATAGTGTATATCTCTTTTCCTAGTGATGGCAAATTGAGGGCATCACTTTCATTAAGGCCACACACGTGTTCATACAGCTTGTGCAAATCACCAAACCCAGAATTAAACTACAAAGGAGTGCATTTCTAAATGCTTATTAATTCTGAATCCAATGTATCATGAATAGATGACTTGGTCCTTTAAAGATAAAAGGGTTACTGGTGTTTACTAGTGTTGAGACTAAAGTTAAAAGAATGATGTCAGTTCTTTAAGGCAAAGAATAATCATACTAATTACACACTAATTTTCTAATTACTGCAAAGAAAGAAACCAACACACTCTTGCATATATTAGGTGCATGCCAGGAAAAATAAAAACAGTGGATATGTGTGAATTTGTGTTATTAAGGTACTTTCTAAAACTCTGAGATACGTTGAATGATGAATACTGTGCAATATAAACAGTCTTGGAATTATAAAAGCCAAGTATTTCTATGTCTACGTAGAAATGCCTATGAAGAGTAAGTCCTACTTGTGAGGTAGGCAGGCAAAGAGAATGCATTTAACACACTCTTCTTTTAGGTTCATGGACAGTGCATGTGAAGTCATTTGAGCACCCATCTTAACTTTTTGTATATGCTTCAAGGATCGCTGTGCAAAGTTTACTTTGAGTCTTTATTAGTGACTGGTGCAGAAGCAAATGGGAGGGGTGGGGGGAGAACAGTGGTGATCTATACAAACCCTACAACTGAAAAAAAGGCAGTTGCCTAAACGTTCCAAAACCATTTCAAAAGACTTCCATTTAAAGATCAGATACAGCCCACAATGGGCCTCTCCAAGAATATTTTTAAAGCCCTGTTTCTGCTCTCTAGTTTATCAGCAATGAACAGCCCTCACCCCAACAAGATCCAGTGGACTGTCCCATACTGTGTGTGTAACCAAATTTAGCATAATCTTAATGAAGTGAAATACCAAGAAGAGTCAAAAACACGTACCTCGAAGTTTGTATTTTTCAGCTACACATCAGGAAAAAGATAAATCTTTAGAAAGTAAAGGTTTCATTACATTTAAAGATTAAACATATCTTTTAAAAGTCAAATATGGTATATCCTCAACTGTATAGAGGATAAAAATGAGTTCAGTTTTTTTTTTTTAACCAATAAGTTACTTATTTGGTCCCCAAAGTCACTTATTAACAGGACGACTGATAAATCCATCTGTGGGTGGGAAATGTGTTCTGATGAATACAACAAAAATAAAGAAATTTTTAAAAGAAGGTAGCATTTGCTCCTTAAACTGGTTTTTAAAAATCCTCAAGCCCAGACCATCAAATGGCTTGCAGGCTCTTTCCAACCAAGAATCTGGGGCTTAAGCAAGAGTTAGTTGAAAAGAATGTAAACAGTGAAGTCCAAACTTCGGAAGTTCACTGCAAAGTACTTCCTGTGCTGCCCAGGGAGCCAAAATAAAGTGACTCAAAGCGGATCTCATCTCTGAGCAACGTGAATCAGCACACTTCCTCCTCTCGAAAGCGGCACCTCAAGGACTCTTACCGGGATCTCACAAGGCAGAGTCCAAATTTCTCCCTCTCTAAAAGGCTCGTCTAGACACAAAACTCTAAAGAATCTCGCTGGCTGTTACATAAATTCCTATGGAATTGATGGGGGTGGGGGGCGGTGTCTCTGGTTTTAAACAAATTGGACTGGAACCGGAAATGGAGAAAGCCATGTGCATAGTCAGCTTAACAGAATAAACGTGAGATGAGAGTGTGATTGTCGGGCTCACAGTATTTGAGGCTTTTTCTTCTTTTCTTTTAATTAGCAGAGAATTGCTCTACAATGTTGTGTTTCTGCTGTACAACACCATGAAAGAGCCGTAAGGATACATATATATGCTCCCTCCCTTTTGAGCCTCCCTCTCTGGATACTTAAATATTAAGGACAACACTGTTACTCTGGTTTCCCTAAAAAACTCCAAGGATTGATGAATCAACTTACTATTAACAATACTATAAAACAAATAAATGTTTAGAAGGACTCTGAACCCAGATTTGGGATTCCACAGAAATTACTTTTAAATCAAACTGCGGAAAAGGGGACTTAAGGAATTAAAACCAGTTCTTTTTGACAGTTATCTCCAATTATCAGAATTTTTACCATTTATTGAGTACTAGTGGCTTTAAAAAGACCTATATCATTTAATTTGATGCCCTAACCTTTTGTGATGGGTACTGTCAGTATTAACAGAAGGAAAATTTAGGTGCAGAAAACGTCGATTTAGTAAGTGGCAGAACCTGGATTTGAGCCAGGTCAGCCTGCTTGTCACCTTTCTTTATTACACTGCCTTTGACCAGAAAGCCCTTCAGACATGCTAAGTGGTTACCAAGAAGACACACTTTCTGTTCTCCTCTCAGCCACGAGATTTAGTACCTTTTCACAGGTATACACTTACTGTTATGCAAACACACAAAAAAACCACCCACCTAAATCAAATATGCAATGTACTTTTAATATCAGTGAATTAAATTCATTTTTAGGGATATGTTAGGTATGTTTTTAGAATTTAGTGAACACCCCCACAGGTAAGGTAAGAAGATATTGCAATGGTTGGCAAAAATCAACTACTGTGAACTTTTCTAAGAGTTTGCTCCATTTGTTATTTATTGAGCATTCTAAGGTGTGTAAAACAGTCAGATTCTCTTTTATAATCTGGTTGTTCACTTTTTTCATTGAGGTCTATCTGTGACCTGTAACCCAGGATGGGCTTTTCCTGCCTTCTATTCAGTTTTCCTTTACTGGCAACGTTATACCAGCTTTCTAAATGAATACTAAAATTCTATGAAAAACAATACTGTAAAAAATCCATTTGCCATCACATCAAAAAGAATAAAATACCTAAGAATAAGCCTATGTAAGAAAGCAAAAGACCTATACTCAGAAAACTAAGATAATGATGAAAGAAATCAAAGATGTTACAAACAGATGAAGAGATATACCAAGTTCTTGGCCTGGAAGAATCAATATTGTGAAAATGCCTATGCTATCCATATACAAACTGGGTGTAAACAGGTACAGTCACCATGGATNCCCCCAAATCCCTGTCTCTTATACACATCTAGATGTGTATAAGAGACAGGGTGGGAGGGAGGTTCAAAAGGGAGGAGATATATGCATACCTATGGCTGATTCATGTTGATGTATGGCAGAACCCAACATAATACTGTAAAGCAATTATCCTCCAATTAAAAATAAATTAAAAAAATAAAAAGATGTATAAGGGAAAAATCTCTTCTGAAATATGAGTTGTCAAATCTGTGTCTGGTGCCTGGAAGTATTACTGTTATCCTATAGCTATGAAGGGAAGTTCACTGACATTTTGGACAAAACAGAGTAGAAACCTTCCTGGCACCAGAGTCCCTGATGAGGTTCTTCAGCTACTGAACTTAACCAGACATGGATACTGCTTACATCTAGTTTTATTATCATGTAAGAATTTAAATGGCCTAATTTTTGTGAGTAGTAGAAAGTGAGTAAATGTGCCAATTTTAGTTGGATTTTCTAGAACTCATAGCTGGAAACATCCTAGCAGGTGTAGCCTGCCTATCCAATTTACAATACTCTTTCTTTTTCTATTATCAAAATGTCAAAATAAACCCATTCTCAGTGTAGTGGGTGTAAAGATGAGCTGTTGCCTACTTCTCCAAATTTTATTGACCATATATTATGTCTGTGTCTCCTATCATGACAGCTAGATTAAAAATGAAGCTCTTATCCTTGATAGCATTTTATGAAATTAGAGTCTGATAACTAGAATAAGTCACTAAGGAATATGCTGATAGTGGTGCAGAAAAAATTATCCAAAGTAAATCAGCCCATACAGGAACCTGTGAAGCCCTTGCTAAAGAAGGAAACCCTGGAAGGCTCTGAGAAGCCAGTAATAATGAAGAATAGCTAGGTGGAGCTGGAGAATTCCACAGTAAGTAGAACACTGTGGGTGCTCTTATACAAGGAGGGGAAACTGGGCAGCATTAGCTATATAATTTGTGCTTCCCCATGCAAAGTAAAAATAAAGGTTGCTTGAGGCTGGTGCATGCGGATGATCCAGAGAGACGTTGTGGGGTGGGAGGTGGGAGGGGGATTCAGGATTGGGAGCTCGTGTACACTTGTGGTGGATTCATGTCGATGTATGGCAAAGCCAATAGAGTATTGTAAAGTAAAATAAAGTAAAAAAAGAAAAATGCAAAAAAATAAAATAAAAAATAAAGGTTCCTTTGTTCAGAAATTATTAAGGATTTTAAGACAGAGATAGCGGAGCACTAAACCAAGCATAGAGCTCTAGAAGGATCTTTAGAAAGAGTGGGCCCCTGAGCAAGAAGGATCCTTAGAAAGAGTGGGGCCCTGAGTGAGTGCAGAGGCCGCACTTCTGTAAAGCCAGCCTGGAAGCTGGATAACCTAAGAGATATGGTTTAAAGGTGTCAGGATAGGGTGGACATGGTTATGAGGTTATTGGTATGAAGTAGGAATGAGTCCCAGAAAAACTTTCTTAGGTGGAGTTTACTTCCAGCCCAGAGCTAGGAATCAAGAACGTTGGTGGTACTTAAATAGTTCTAGCATTAACTCTACCATAGACTCTATGAAAATCATAAAATGAAATGTTATTTGAATGACAGCAAAATACTTAACATGCAATGCTAATACTGTTAGCTAGATATAAAGGTACATGAATGTATCTGTAGTTGTAGGGTATATAAATTAATAGACTTAAATAACTATACCAAAATTATTAATACCATGTATATTCATTTACAAACATACTGTAAAAACTACCACAAACCAAGTGGCTTAAAAGCATAAATGTAGTTTCTCAGAGTTCGAGATTGAGAAGTCAAAAATCAAGATGTACCTAAGGTTGGCTTCTTCTGAGGACTGTGAGGGAAGGATCTGTTCAGGTTCTGTTTCCTTGGTTTGTAGATGGCTGTCTTTATGTTCACACAATTTTCCCCTTTTTATAAGGACACCAGAAATCCTGAATTAGGGCCAACACTAGTGAGATCATTTTATCTTGTTTACTTCTGTAAAAACCCTATCCCCAAATAAAATTCATTCAGAAGTACTGGAGGTTAGAACTTCAACATATGAAGTTTTGGGGATATGAGTTTCCATGTGATAGGTCATATCACACATATCACAAATACATGATGGAATATCACTTTTTCTTAATGTATTTCATAGCTTTTGCAGATTGTTAAATAAGTTTTTAGTTGAGAAAAATGTTATGAAAACATGACGATTCAGTTCAGTCACTTAGTCGTGTCCCACTCTTTGCGACCCCATGAATCGCAGCACACCAGGCCTCCCTGTCCATCATCAACTCCCGGAGTTCACTCAGACTCACGTCCATCAAGTCAGTGATGCCATCCACCCATCTCATCCTCTGTCATCCCCTTTTCCTCCTGCCCCAAATCTGTCCCAGCATTAGAGTCTTTTCCAATGAGTCAACTCTTCACATGAGGTGGTGAAAGTACTGGAGCTTCAGCCTTAGCATCATTCCCTCCAAAGAACACCCAGAGCTGATCTCGTTCGGAATGAACTGGTTGGATCTCCTTGCAGTCCCAGGGGCTCTCAAGAGTCTTTTCCAACACCATAGTTCAAAAGCATCAATTCTTAAGCACTAAGCTTTCTTCACAGTCCAACTCTCACATCCATACATGACCACTGGAAAAACCATAGCCTTGACTAGACGGAACTTTGTTGGCAAAGTAATGTCTCTGCTTTTGAATATGCTATCTAGACTGGTCATAACTTTTCTTCCAAGGAGTAAGCATCTCTTAATTTCATGGCTGCAATCATCATCTGCAGTGATTTTGGAGCCCCCCAAAATAAAGTCTGACACTGTTTCCCCATCTATTTCCCATGAAGTGATGGGACCAGATGCCATGATCTTCGTTTTCTGAATGTTGAGCTTTAAGCCAACTTTTTAACTCTCCTCTTTCACCTTCATCAAGAGGCTTTTTAGTTCCTCTTCACTTTCTGCTATAAGGGTGGTGTCATCTGCATCTGAGGTTATTGATATTTCNCACACACACACACACACACACACACTCTTACACACTTGCACCCATGGGAAGCCGCCCCACTCCTGGGTTCCAGAGAACTACATCAGCTGAGTACCGACTACGTTCAACCAGGCCTCCAGCCTCAGTCCCGTCCACTGCCCCAGGAGGACCTGCAGTGGGCAGGGCTCCCGCAGGTGGCCCCCAGTCCCCGAAGGCCAAGCGGTCAGCCCCAGGGGCTGATGGTGTGCAGCGGGACCAGCTGTGGAGGGAGCTGCTGGAGGCCGAGAGGAGGAGCCAGCAGCGCTGGTGAGTGTCCTGCCCTGGGCCCCCCAGCCTAGCTCAGGGTCTAGGAAGCTTCCGGAGAAAGCGAGACCTGGGGGTGAGAGGGAGTAAGCCAGGTGAAGGGCACTGATAGAAAAGCGCTTGGGCTAAGGAGCGAGAGCCTAGACTAGAGGAGGTGAGGGAGCCCAGCATGGGCCCACAGAGTAGGGGCGGTAGGCGGGAGGTGAGAGACTCCACCGTATGCATTCTGGAAGCCCAGCATCCCTTTGCAATAATCCTTCCAGCTGGAGCTCAAAGGATGAACTGCGAGGGTGGGAGCGTGAGGAGGTCAGGGATCTGTGGCAGCAGCCTGGGGAGGGGCGCCGGCCCTCTGACCCGGCAAAGGGCGTCCCTTCAGGCATCATTCAGTCCAGAAGTCCTTAGAAGAGCTGCCGCCGTGCCAGGCTGCCACAGGGGACAAGATGGGCCCAGGCCCATCTCCGCAAAAGCAACAGAGACATAGGCAAGAGCAATGTGCAGCTGGTGTCAGGAGGGAACCGATGGAGCCAACTGGCATCTTGCTTTTCTGGGGGCTCACGGAGGCCTGTCTGGGGAGGTGGCATTCAGGCTGGGACCCGAGTATGAGAAGGGCCATGGAAGAGTTTGGTGTATTGAAAAAAGCAACAACATATAGACCATGGGTGTGGCTGGGGTGGTCAGGAAGGGGACAAGAGCCTCAGTGGGGGGAGTAGGAGGAGGCAGCTGGGCAGTTTCCCAAGTCCCAATAACTTTTTTTTCAAATGTCATGGGACACCCTAGAGGGTCTGAAGCAAGAGGCTGACCGGAGCTAGTTTACTGTTTAAATGACCAGTCTGGCTGCTGTGCCTGGTGAGGTGGGGGGGACAGGGCAAAGTGACATTTAAAGTGGCAGCAGAGCGAGTCCATGGTGGCCTGAGCTGGGAACCGGTGGGAGAATTCAAGAGAGGTTTTAGTGGTAGAATTAGAATTGGTGATGGATGGATTGGAGTCGGAGAGATGGTGTGTGTGTGTGTGTGTGTGTGTGTGTGTGTGTGTGCAGGGGACATTTACAAAGACAGGGGCCCCCCGGTGCCATGACTCTGGGTCATGGTGTTTGTGGTCTCTGTGGATTGGGGCAGAGAAACCTTTTTTTTCTTCTAAGTCTTGGAGAATTATTTGACTTTTTAAAAATAGATTAAAAATGAAACTGCCAGCACAGATAACGCCATTCTTCTCAGTATCACTTCCCCAGCACCACCCACCTTCCTCTGCCGAATGCCCTGGAAGCTTATCAAGCTTTGTGAAAATGAAAGCTAGCTTTTCTTCACAAAAGACTGGCAGACCAACCCCCACCCCCACCCCCACATACCCGACCCCACCCCAGCAGAGGCTTGGGGTGAGATGGCTTCCGGTTTCCTGATCCACCTGCCACGCCCCCTGCAATCAGACTTTCCTCTCTATTGCAATGTTGATCCTCGGAGTCTGCTCCACTTAATGAGTGTGGTTCCTCCATGATGTAATACACACATTTGTGGCAGCAACTTATTCCCTTAAAATGGAGTGAAAGTGTTAGTCGTGTAGTCGTGTCCGACTCTGAGACTCCATGGACTGTAGCCCGTCAGGCTCCTCCGTCCATGGGATTCTCCAGGCAAGAATCCTGGAATAGGTTGCCATTTCCTTCTCTGGGGGATCTCCCTGACCCAGGGATCGAACCCAGGCCTCCTGAGTTGCAAGCAGATTCTTTACCAGCTGAGTGACCCTGTTAAAATGAAGGTAAAAACGTCACAGGGAGGATCACACTGTCATCATGCTTTCCTTTCCAGGGCTCAGAACTGGAGTTTCCTGAAAGACTATGACCCCATGGTAAGACAAACCATGTTCCCGTCTGAAATGCTTGCACTTGGAGTGTTTATTCATTCATCTCTTTCTTATTGAGGACCTGCTGGGTGCTAGATGCTGGAATGTACAGAGATGAATAAAATGCAACCTTGTTTCCAGAAACTCTGGATTTGATGGGAAAGAGAATACTTCTGTAGAGCATTTAGAAATGAATTATCCCCAGTGCTTCTTGACTGCAGTGAGATGAACTCACTGGAACTGGTAAGTACCAGCTGCTGACACGTTTCTCCCGGTCCGACTGTGTCAGCAAGATAGAGTGAGGTGAGGCTGGCCCCACATAGAGGATGAATCTGAGTGAACAAACTTGTAAACAAATTCCCTGCATCTAATGTCACCAGATCCAATCCATCCTCCACGTGGCTACCAGGGTGACTTTTCTAAACTGCAAAATTCTCTCTCTCTCTCCCTGGTTTAAAATCCTTCCATAAATCTGCATTTTCCAGGACAGTTTGCAACACTTCCCATGGTCCAGCCCTGCCTCCTCCCCCTCTTTGCTCACTCCACACTGACCAACACACTCTCTTTTATGCCCTTGCCACTTAGCCTAATGGCCTCCTATCCATCCTTCAAGGCCCCACCCAAGAGGCCCCTTCCTGGCAAGCATGGCCAGATCACCATATTCTTCATTCCCCAGCACATCTCACCCATTCCTTGGGTATATCNAGCATTTCTCATGATGTACTCTGCATATAAGTTAAATAAGCAGGGTGACAATAGACAGCCTTGACGTACTCCTTTTCCTATTTGAAACCAGTCTGTTGTTCCATGGCCAGTTCTAACTGTTGCTTGCAGATTAACAATGTTCAAATAACAGATAAAATAGAATATCAGTAATAAGATATTTACTGATTAAGAGTCTTGGCAAGGAATGTAGAGTGCTAACATATGATGCATAAGGGAAAACTGTTCACTATTCTGTTTGTAACACCTACATATGTAATTCATTAAAGTAGAGGACTTCCATGAAAATTTTACACCGTTAAGAATAAAGATCCCAGCTCTCAACTTTTACCCTTTACCCTCTTCCACATGTCTTCCTCCACAGTGTTGATCCAAGAGTGCAGCTATGCATATAAAATTACATCATACACCTACTCATCCTAATTTCGAAAACAAGGGCAACAAGCACATTCTGAGAAACAATTTCAAACTGATTAGATTGAAAATGGCAAGAAAAGCATCTATTCAGAAATATATTTTACTCTTTATTAGGAGTCCAACAAGGCTACATTCCCATAGAATTTATCACTTTGGCTCTGAGGATTCATATAACTACTTTGTAGGGTCATTGTAAGAATGAGTGCTAGTTATTATTTTCATTTTTATATATCCCTTGTCAAGTATTTTAATCAGAGCTCACAGTGTATACAACACAATGTAGGGTATATTTGTTCATGGCTTTTTGAATGGACCAATCTATATTCAAGGCAGTGGCTCAATTGTTAGGGGAACTAATTAAGCTTTGTTGTATTCCATTTGTACAGATTCAACCCCCAAATCCCCATTTAACCAGGTGGTGTCTTACTGGAAACAAACAATGTTATCTAAGAGCATAAGCTAACCAATATAATCCCAAGGAAGTTAAACACACACTCACACACATGCACATAAGACATAAAAGTTTCAGCAAATGCCAAGATTACTAAAAAGCATTTTGGATATATTTCAAAGGAAGTTACAAGAACATCTCACCCATCAAAATCAAAACTCTTAGCTGTCACTGAAATTTCACAAGACAAATTGAAGCTGCCAAATTTTTCTCAATATCCCATTTACTTCAGGGAAGAATATATTGGTCTTTGCACTGCTTTCTAACCTAGTAACAACAAAAATATAGTTTGAAACTATAAAGTTAGATTCTTCTAAGGGTTTAATTGCTCAACATTATGATTTTCTAGATACTGCCATGTATTTTAACTGACGTTTACAACAGTTTTCTTCAAATTGATATTCACAATATAAAGCAGCAATTATAGCTAAATCATACCCTGACAATGCCGTTTGTTTTTTGTTTGCCATTATGGAAAATAACATTTACTTGTTATATCTATTTTTTAACAAATATGATAATGAAATATCAAATACATATCTCTATAGAATGTGACAATATAGAAGTGGATGTGCCTTTTGCATAGGCAGGAAACACTACTGTCTTCAGAGTCTGAATTTGATAACACTGCCATGTCGAATCCATGTCATTTACTTTTCAATGGAGTTTTGAGTGGCTACTATGTGTAAAGTTCTTTTGAACATTTTTAATGAGTTAAAAATATATAGCCCCATCTCCATTCTTCAGCACAATCTAGTAGAAGCTATAAGGCATAGGCAAACCACATTACGATTGACGCAAATAAATAACTGAAGATTTAAGTGACAGGGAACACTTTGCCGTGTCGCATGATTGTGAAAACTTTCAAACAGAAAAACTGAATCTTAATGAATGGGAAGGATTTCTATAAGAGCCTACGATTAAGAAGGATCTCCAGACAAATGGAATGTTTTCAACCAATACATAGAGAGAATAAACTACAAGAAGTGTTTGATAAACAGCCAGAATTATGGTTGGATTAGAAGGAAAGGAGAGCCAGCATCATAGGATGGAAAACCAAGAGAGAAGGCAAAAGACCAAGGGGTGGGTGAAGTAAAGAGAGGCAAAGATACATCTCCCACAGGGACCTTTCATTCTAACACTTGGCATTTTGTCTCTTGTTTTTCAAGAGAGGTTGACCTCACTCGAAAAACAGGAAGTACTATCAATGAGCAATTCAGCTTTTTAAAACACACTCACACAATATCTCTGTTACCATTGATTTCAGCCTTAAGACTGAGTAGGGCTTGATAAATTTGGCACAAATCAGCAGGCAGTTCTGAATTTCAGTTTTAAAAAATCACATTTATTTACTATGCTGCTAAGTCACTTCAGTCGTGTCCGACTCTGTGTGACCCCAGAGACAGCAACCCACCAGGCTCCCCCGTCCCTGGGATTCTCCAGGCAAGAACACTGGAGTGGNAATCACATTTATTTACTATGCTGCTAAGTCACTTCAGTCGTGTCCGACTCTGTGTGACCCCAGAGACAGCAACCCACCAGGCTCCCCCGTCCCTGGGATTCTCCAGGCAAGAACACTGGAGTGGGTTGCCATGGCCTTCTCCTAATTTTCTATAGGACATTTAAATCAGTATAATGAAGATGGCTTGTTTTAATGTTAACAATCAACTCAATTTTCAAAAGAGAACCAAAAATTTGATAAAGCACTGTTACTTTTCCAAATAGTTTTGAATTTTGTCTCATTTCTTACCTTATATTTTACTAGATATATTTTCTTAGATAGTTTGTATTCTTATATTATAATCCCATCTCCCTGACACCAAATTTGTCATTTAAAAATAGCCCTATGACCTCAAGAAGTTATGTAAGTTTTTTGAGCCTCAGCTTTCCTACTTAAAAAAATAAAGTTACACTATCTTAATGAGCCATTCCATGCATCATTCCATGATTCTGAATTGCTAGGTTTTACCTTCCTTCTATGAAATATGACAATCTCATCTGCCCCTTTGAATACCAGATTATACCATTTATACTTTATGACAATTAAAGTAATGATCACAGACAAAATTCGCAAGTGCACATTTTGGTCTGAATACATTTCTCAATCCTCACCTTCTGGCTTAGGAGGACGCACCAGCAGGCTCTTGCCAGCCATTGAGCTTAGAAACATGTTCTGCCTGTGAGGATCCTAGAGTTTCACTTCACGATGGCTTTATCAGCTTCCGCAGCTGCTGGATAATGCAAGCTCCTAAGAGTCTCTGAGAGATGCTTAGACACCTGTCAAGCCAGGTGCACTGGGACAGCAATTGCCCAAGAAATATCTAGGCTGGCATAAAGCCANGAGTTTCACTTCACGATGGCTTTATCAGCTTCCGCAGCTGCTGGATAATGCAAGCTCCTAAGAGTCTCTGAGAGATGCTTAGACACCTGTCAAGCCAGGTGCACTGGGACAGCAATTGCCCAAGAAATATCTAGGCTGGCATAAAGCCAATTCCTTCTCTACCCGCCCACCACCCCCCTCCAAAAAATCTATTGTGATCACAGTTAATTGAGAGCACCCTTTCCCATCTAGCCATTTTTACAGGCACTGAAAAGACAGAAAAATGTGCTTTTTAAAAATCCAGAGCAAGGCTAAGTCATAATCCAGAAATGAAGCTTACTCAGCCTATTCTGAAATGTTACCTAGTTGTTAATCATTAATGAGAGGCTAAATTTATGAAACCTTGAAGTGAAAGGGAAGACTGAGATTTTGGCATCAAGTTTCATTTGAATCAAATTTCTGGAGGAAAAAACAGCTCAGTAAATTGGAGTGCAAGCTGTGGGGGCTACCCTGGGGCATCTGTGTTGTTCTGGAAAACCATACTATATCATCAGCATACATGTGCGCAAGGGAGAAAACACATTAGACTGTAAGATAATCGTCAAGCAGAGAAAATAAAATATGCCCTCAGGCGTCCTATTTGTAATTCCCTTGAATCTATGCTCATGGGGCTTTCTTTCCTGTACAATTCTTCAAGTTAATGCAAAGCACTTTATGCAGTCTCTACAAGGCCCCACATTTTTGAAGTTTTGCAGGGGTAATTTATGGCCTGCTAAAGCAAATGCCTTGGAGAGGTCAATAAAAATAGCTCCTCTCAGGCAGTCTTCATCTATTGCACTGGAGGTACCTTGGGTGTCACATTCTGGGTGATTGGTTTGCTGTGAAGCCTGACCAGAAAGGAGTCAGCAAATCCTTTGGCTATAGCAGTTTGAAATGTGTAGGTACATTTTTTTTTTCCCAGAAACAGACCAAAATAGGCTTTTGCTGAAGCAAGTCTCTTAATTTCCCTTCTGTGGACATGAACTACCCTGGCACATCTCCCACACTGAGTAAGAAAAACCCTGAGATCAAAGGTGTTTACTTCAACTGTTAAAGGAACTGCCAAATATAGAGATTTGGGTTCTTCCGTGAAATTGTGTCTCAACTCATTGTTCACCAGGATATAATTCCAAACCTTCCAAAGCATAAATTAATCTACCTACACCAAATATCTGCATTCTTGTCTCTTGTGTACATTTGTGAGCGTGAGGTCAGGTCTCCACCACTATCACCAAGAGGCATTGATGAAAGAAAGAACAGCAGTAATATTCTATTTTTGTCATCAGATTTCTGCTGTTATAAGTTTATAGTTAACTATGTAGATAAAGAGATGTAAAGATATAGAGTATACCCTTTAGGCATTAATCTTAATTCTCTAAGAAAAACTTTCCAGAAATGATTCACTAGTTGTGCATGTATTAGAAGAATCGGCAGGTTTTAGTTTTCGGACAAGAAACACTATGTTTACTAGTTAGGGTTCTTCAGAGAAACAGAACCAATAAGAGAGAGAGAAGAGAGAGAGGGAGATTTATTATGGAAATTGACTCATGGTGATTATGGAGGTTGAGATATGCCAGGATGTGGCATCTGCAAGTTGAAGAACCATAAAATCTAGATGCATAACTCATTCTGAGATGTAAGGTCTGAGAACCAGGGGCCTGCTGGTATAAGTCCTGAAGTCCAACAGCCTGAGAACCAAGAGTATTGATGTCCAAAGGCAGGAGAATCTGAACGTCCCAGTTCATGAAGAGAGAGTGAAAATGTATCCTTCCATCTCC
This sequence comes from Neotragus pygmaeus, assembly GCA_006410875.1. Lineage (NCBI taxonomy): Eukaryota > Metazoa > Chordata > Mammalia > Artiodactyla > Bovidae > Neotragus > Neotragus pygmaeus. Next base: position 1,413,514 of record SJYV01005987.1, on the reverse strand, counting down.
TGGTTGTCCTATTCCAGATCTCAACAGATTGGATGGTGCCCACCCACAATGATGAGGGCAGATCTTTTTTACTCAATTTATTGAGTCCTACTTGGTGGAAAAAGACAGCAAAGATATGCATATTGAACACTAGGAGCACTCATTCACTACTGCTGGGAATGCAAGATGGTACAGCCACTTGGGAAGGTATTTGGGAATTTTCTTATGAAACTAAGCATAGTCTTGTCATACAATCAAGCAATCACATTACAAAATATTTACCCAATTCATTTGAAAACTGATGTCCACACCAATATGACACTGGTGTCAATTGGTGAAAAAGTGACATTTTCACTTAATGTGAAAGTTCATATCAGTTTTACTCATAATCACCCCAAATTAGAGCAGCCAAGTATGTTCATCAATACATGATTGGATAAATGTGATACTTTAATTGTGAATACAAAACACTATGCATTTGTCAAAACCCATTTAACTGTACAGCATGAGGAATCAATTTTAATATATACAGATTTTAAAAGTTATTTCAGAGATTAGGTAAATCCATCAATGGAATGCAGAAACTAAAAATACAATCTAATAGTATTAAAAATGTGTGATATAACTTCACCAAACAGAATGGGAAATAGGGTATTAGGATAATTAACTAAGGAAATTAATAGTCTAAAAGACTAAAGGCTAAAGGAATGTACATAAGCTTTACACTTAGTTAATAAATTTGTCTTCCATAGGGTACAATGTAACAATGCAAAAATCTCTATACCTTCAGGGTTGAATTAAATTAAGTGAAGGGATCGCTTCTCGTTACTAGAGTGGAAATTTATAGATAAGCAACAGATGGAGGTTATAATGATTTAAGCAGTAATGGATCAGAGTTGAACAAATCAATCTGAAATCACATTTACTTTAGTAGTAAGATAGAAATATTTATAGATATTGAGTTAGAATAGACATATATTTTCTTGCTCTGTCAGTAAAGAGAGCCTGGAAGTATCAATAATTACATCCCAGAAACAACAGTATTCCTAGTGCCCATATCTTTGCTTCTAGTACATTTTTGAATATGAGGAACTAGGATTCTTTAGATAAATGACTGATTCTAAAACCAGGTACAAGATATGAAGGATGAGCCAGAAGTATCTTATAATATCAAAAAGTAAGGAAGTTCTTAAAAGATTCCTAAAGTTATATCAAAGGGATAGAGGGCTCAACTAAAATAGCTTCCAACAACCAAATCTGAAAGAATTCAAGCCACAAAATATTAATAAATAAAGTAATATTGGATTATAACCCAAATATCAAAAACTATTCCAAGAGTCCATACAGATATAAATGAATGAATAGGTGAGAATAGACAAATTTCCCAAGTATCTACAGAATAATCCAACGTGCAAGACATTCAATGAGTGGATTGCAAAAATAGTGCAATGGACTAAATTTGTCCCACCCAAAATATATATGTTGAAACCCTAACCATCATGGTAGGGGATTTGGAATGTAATTAGGTTATAAGGGTGAACAGGATTAGTGTTTTCATAAAAGGAACACCAGAAAACTCTCTCATCCTGTTTCCACTATGTGAGGAAGACACAATGAGAAGATGGTCAATAGGCAAACAAGCTGTATAGACATTTTTCCAGGAATTATATATGAATGAATAAATACGTGAAATATGTCAAATATCCTTAGTTACCAGAGAAAAACAAAGCTATGATAACACTTCACATCCATTAGGATGTCTAATAACAAAAAGACAATAAAGATATGAAAAAACTGAAGCCCTCATGCATTGCTGGTTTGACTGTAAAATGGTTCAGCCATGTTGAAAAACAATTTAGCTGTTCCTCAAAATGTTAAATGTAGAGTTTCTATCTAAATCTGGTCATTTTATTCTTATGATTTATAATATAAAAACAAAATAATTATATTATATATTTCATTAGAATTTCAATATTCTTTAGTTTTCATTAAAATGCATCATATTACACACTGGGAAGAGATTAAATCAACTTTGAGATTGATATAAGATCATCTTGAAACAAAGCTAGACACTATGAATATAGAAATGATTTTTTACATGGAAGAGAGAAATCAAATGATTTTGATTCAAAAGTTTTTTTCTCCACTTCCACCAAGTATGAAATAAAGATGCTATTTACAAACCAACAAGAAAAGTGGAATATATATGTACCAGTTCTTATTTTCTTGTTCTTCTTCAGTTGCTAAGTCATATCTGACTCTTTGCAACCCTATGGACTGTAGTATACCAGGCTCCTCTGTCCTTCCCTAGCTCCCAGAGTTTGCTCAAACTCCTGTCCATTGAGTTAGTGATGCTATCCAACCATCTCATCTTCTCTTGCCCCCTTCTCCTTTTGCCTTCCATCTTTCCTGGAATCAAGGTCTTTTCTAATGAGTCAACTCTTTGCATCAGGTGGCCAAAATATTGGAGCTTCAGCTTCAGCATCAGACCTTTCAATGAATATTCAGGGTTGATATTTTTAGATTAACTGGTACTCTGTATAAAATTTCAGATACATACTTTGAACTGTTGGTTTGACACATTAATATGAGCATCAGATTTTACATATTCAAAAAAAGAATTTTTTATCTTTATGAGATTTACTTCTCTTGTCATCCTATCTTAATTAAGAGCATAGAATTAGTTCAACCCATAACCCATTTAAGTCACAGAGTTCTACTCATTCCATGAACATCTCTTGATCACCTCTGCAGGCAAGAGACCAAGGCAGCAGCTATGGAGGTAGGATAAAGTCATTGGAACCTACACATGATAGGTATGTAGGAGCAGTTATTTTCTATTTGGATACTTATCATTTTATTTCCATCCTCATGAAAGCTGTGAATATCTACAACTTAGACTTGGATTTTTAAATATCTGATTGGCTTTTGTTTCTCATTTCCTCTTTACTGCATCAGGGGCTTTCCTTGTGGCTCAGCTGGTAAAGAATCCACCTACAATGCAGGAGACCTGGGTTCAAAATCTGGGTTGGGAAGATCCCCTGGAGACAGGAAAGGCTACTCACTCCAGTATTCTGGCCTAGAAAATTTCAAGGACTGTATAGTCCATGGGGTCACAAAGAGTCATACACGACAACTTTCACTGTCACTTCACTTTCACTGCATCAAAAAGTTTAAATATCCTTCACACTTCTACCAACTCTTCATTGTAAAAGTTTAATTTGAGTAGGTACAGCCCCAGGTACAGCTTATTTTGCTGGCAAGCATTTGTTTTAAAGATCTAACATGGAGTTTAATGCTTTTTTTTTTTCATGTTCTAAATCTCAGGTGTTTCCTTTTTAAATTTTTATCCAAAATATACTGAAAATAGCATATCACCTTCAATTTCCTCATTTCAGTTTTCCTCTTATTTTATGTATACTTTAATAATCCCTATAGGAGTTTAATTTTCTTAACATTAAAAATGCTTTCAGGATATCCCTAATATTCATAATATCTTTTGTACATACATCTTACCCATAATTTAATTAATGTTAACAGACCCAAGCATCTAAAATTTTTCTTCATTTAAAAAAAGAAAAGAAAAAGGAGATGTGGTCATGATACAAGAAATATTATGTTCTCCAGAAAAGTAGACAAGTATTCTTCATCCTTGACAAGAATATAAATACTACTATACAATTTTTTTTTTCTTCACTGGAGAAGTAATTAGAGAGCTATAATAATAAAACAATATTATTTTAAATAGACATGTATAAAATTTTCAATGTAAATATCCAGTGAAGTAGACAAACATATTATTAAATTCACAGTGAAGTATACTCAAGAAAATAGTAAGTGAACCTTTAAAATATATACAGCACATTTACCATACCAAGGCAATGTTCCAGGTATCATTGAGATATAGACAGGATCCATAACTAGGATACCATGGAAAATAAGAATTGAGCAAGAAAATACTTACCCATTCAGAGCAACTGTAGAAAAGATGTCACTTGAAATGCATGGATAAAGTTTGCTCTAAAAAATTATTGAAAGGAATTATCACTTCAGGCTAAGATCATCCAGGAGAGTGTCAAGAATTTTAATTTGAGTCAGGGCTTGTGCAACACTGGATTTATTTTTAAAAAAAAAAGGGAAACAAGGAAGTAGAAATTTTTTTAAATTATAATTAATTACAACTACTTAGCAACAGACAACAATGTAAGACGGTAGTGGTAGAGACAGGGTGAATGATAAAACAAATTAGACATGAAAATATCTGGCTATACACTTTTAAACAACCAAAGTCATTCTTTGAGGTGAATGGGTTATTAGGAAATTTAAAGCAAAAATGGACAGAAGAAAAAGCTTAAAAATAAAAAGCCTTCACTGTCATTATTAACTTCAACAATTTTCAGCATATCTTCAACTCATTTCTTATTTTTCGTGAAATACTCACAGATTCAGTAGGATTGTGTTGCTCATGAAAATGAAGGCTACAGATGGGGAAAAAATGTAGGCCACCTCTCTAAATAGTCACTGAATCAATTGTTTCTCAACTGAGATTTTTTTTTTCCATATAGTCTTAGAAACTTATTTCTGTACAATTGCATTAATAATTCTGTCTATCATTTCAACAAGCAATCAACAATTTTACTCCTGTTCATACTTCATTGTAAATAAAACACTAAAAGAGCAATTTTGTTTCATAGTTTTACACATCTGAATGTTTCAAACTTACTTTTCCTTTGGCTATTCCTCTTGGACACTTGATTGACATCCTTTTCAAGAAAGGAACTTGTGTTCTCAAGTTTCAAACAATTGATATTTTGAGTCACAGGATACCAGGATTCTCAGATACTTAGGTATTGGAAATTCAAATCTACACAAATCTGATATTGACCTCTGTTGCAATCCCATAGTGCAGAATGTTGGTTGAAACTCCCATAAGGACAATACATTGATAATCTAAGCATAACTTTCTTTTTCCTTCATTTACTTTATTATTTTTCCAAAGAAATTGTGTTATTTTAATAACATCTCTTTTGGAAAAAAAGTTATGACCAACCTAGATAGCATATTCAAAAGCAGAGACATTACTTTGACGACTAAGGTCCGTCTNACTCTTGAGAGTCCCTTGGACTGCAGGAGATCCAACCAGTCTATTCTGAAGGAGATCAGCCCTGCAATTTCTTTGGAAGGATGATGCTGAAGCTGAAACTCCAGTACTTTGGCCACCTCATGAGAAGAGTCGAGTCATTGGAAAAGACTCTGATGCTGGGAGGGATTGGGGACAGGAGGAGAAGGGGACGACAGAGGATGAGATGGCTGGATAGCATCACGGACTCAATGGACGTGAGTCTGAGTGAACTCCGGGAGATGGTGATGAACAGGGAGGCCTGGCGTGCTGCAATTCATGGGGTCACAAAGAGTCAGACACGACTGAGCGATTGAACTGAACTGAGGACTCTGCCGACTATATTTTTCTTTGGACTGCTCATTTTCCATCAGGTTCCTACAGCGTTCCTACAACCAAGGGCACTGGAGAGAAATGAAAAGGCAATAAGCGCATCTGACTACATCTTCAAGCTTCTTTTATACTTTCAGAGCTAGTCTCACTGCTTATCCTAGAACATAGCAACAGCAGCAAAGGCAACACTCTTTCTAAAAGGCCTGAATCCCAGCTTCGTTGGGCATTCTCGCCAGCTTCCAGGTTCTGTGCAATTTAATCTGTCCTCTGGTGTAATAATTACTTCCTGCTATTAAGTCCACAACAATTCCTTTTATTCTTTCAGCTTTCCATACCTATGCCTCTATAGTTCCTTCTATCAAAGACTTTTGTTGAAATGTCTAGTGTGGTTTTTATTTTCCTGCCAGAACCTGGCTGATGTAAAGGAGAGGCTAGACTTTAAATTGAGGTTGTAAAAAGATTATTGGTGGAAAATAACAAGACAATGGTAGATTTTTTGAAAGTGGAGCAAGAGGCATATAGTAATAATCATAATTTCAAAACAAGAGCTATTCTACTGTTACATGTCTACTGAAGGCTGACATTGGTCTAAGAGTTCTGTGTTTATTAAATCTTCACAATAATGCTTCAAAGTAGAATCACTATCTCTACTTCTCAGGTGAGGAAACAGGGTCACAGATTTAAATAATTTGCATGAAATCACTAAGTGAGTAAGTGGAAGGGTTAACACTAAAGTCCACTTCTACCTGATTCCAAATTATGTCATTCTCCTTCCCAAGGAAGACACCGTTAGAAGGACAGCCAAAAGGGCTATATGCTTTATAAATGATGCCATAGAACTAAATAGGAATAAAAGAAATGTTGATGAAAGGGTTTGCTTCTTTGACAGTAAATATATATACTAAGTTTGGAGAAAGCAAGATGTACCAGTTGGAGATTGTGAGAATGGAAGTGTGAAAATTCAAGGAACACACTTGAAGTCAAAAGGGTATGTCCTATTTGGGGACACTTACTTGAATCAATTTGCAGAAGTAATTTTTATTTTAATACTGACTACCTCAGGCAAATTCATTTCAAGTCATATATTCATGTTCTGCTACAAAAGATTGTAGAGAGAATTAATCTAATTTTTAAGGGATTTCTCCAATTACGTAGAGGCCAGGTTTTCTGTAGTCGGTCAAAAAAGCTCAATTAATTAAGAGAGGAGGGGCCTGTCATTTCAAATCTGGGATCAGGGACTTGGAAGCCAGAGGCGGAACTGGGACATCAATTCAGAACAATAATGGCTATGGAAAAGCCATTGCAGGGCTACTGCAAAGCAACTGTATCAGGGCACTTTTCTGTAAGAGTAACAACATTGACTGATATAAAGTAACAGTATTTGTGATATAACAGCATTTGGTAATTCTGATGGCCAGGGGAGATCACAAGATATGATTTTTAAAAAAGAAAGAAAAAAGTGAGCTATTTTAGAGTCTAAAGTCTATTCTGTCACATATCCTGCATTCTGACTGTTACTGACCTCTCCCCTAGGTATCTAATGCATCACAGGTTCATTTTAAGCAATCTCTGAATAGAATATTAAAAGAAATCCCCCACCCAATAAATATTTACTCATCATCAATGCTAAATCAAATTTTGTCTGTTTTGATGAAACTGTTTTAGGAACTGTCAGGAAAAGTTCATTATTTATCTGTGTTCCATGAGCAATTTGTTAAAATCCCTTTAATTGTACTTACCATGTTGTACCTATTTATTTATTTCTATGCCTTTCCCCAACTCTCCAGTTATGGACAGAAAACTTGCCTTATTCATTTTCTGAATCTATCTAAAATGATGTCCTGCAGAAGATAGTTGAAAAATAAAGCAGAACTCTTCTCTCACAAATAAAATATTTGTTGAACAAATTAATAGCATGAAATAATAAGCTAAGGAAATACACAAATGTAAGTTGATTATCTGACTAAAAAGAACAATCGAACTGCCTGTTAAATATAAAGTCAAATACACAGTGGAATGAATAATCACAAAAACCAGGAACAATTACTTTAAATGCCACAATTTTATAATTTTGAAATATAACCAATTAAAATAGTGCTATGCATTAATGATTCCTGGTAAATTAAGCAATTTGGGTATTCAACACTGCTGTTTAATTACCTGTGTCCTTAAAGTGTTACCAATTTTCTATCTCCTATATATGAAAAAATATGACTGTAAAGCATCACTCCTTCTGGACAAAAAAAAGTGAGCAGTGAATTAGTGAAGAAGATAAAACTGCTTCCTTCTGGATGAATAAATGCCTTCAGGAGCATCTAGAGCACAGACTGAGAAATGAATTGTTGTTACTGTTTAGCCACTAAGTCGTGTCGACTCTTTGCGACCTCATGGACTGTATGTAGCCCACCAGGCTTCTCTGCCCATGGGATTTCCCAGACAAGAATGCTGGAAACATAAGTAATTTTAGGTAAAAAGGCCCTTGAACTAGTAACTTTCACAAATTAACTCATCAAAAGGTAGACTATCATATTCTTTGGCAGGAGGTAAATGGTGAAGGAAACTAAAAAATAACTAAATGTAATTTATTTATATGATTTTTTGCTACAATTGAATATCCTTCCTCCCAAGTTTTTGATGATACTATAATTAGTCATCAAACATAAATACTAATGTTCTAATTATTCCAGGTGACTAATGAATCTGAAGTGAAGCCACTCAGTCATGTCCAACTCTTTGCGACCCCATGTACAGTAGCCTACGAGGCTCCGCCATCCATGGGATTTTCCAGGCAAGAGCACTGGAGTGGGCTGCCATTTCTTTCTCCAGGGGATCGAACCTGGGTCTCCTGCATTGCAGACAGACACTTTACCATCTGAGCCACCAAGGAAGCCCAATGTATCTGAACCATGAGATTTCTTCAGCGATGCTTACTTACTCAGCTACTCTTCTATTTTGTGAATGCTCGTCTTCTTCACACCTAGAATTTTTTTTAATTTTATTGTAATACTTTTATTGGAATCAATTTTACAGTTGATTTACCACGTTGTGTTAGTTTCAAGTGTACAACAATGTGAAATAGTTTCACATTGTACAGCAATATGAAACATATATATACGCTAAGTCGCTTCAGTTGTGTCTGACTCTGTGTGACCCCATAGACGGCAGCCCACCAGGCTCTGCTGTCANGATTTACCACGTTGTGTTAGTTTCAAGTGTACAACAATGTGAAATAGTTTCACATTGTACAGCAATATGAAACATATATATACGCTAAGTCGCTTCAGTTGTGTCTGACTCTGTGTGACCCCATAGACGGCAGCCCACCAGGCTCTGCTGTCACTGGGACTCTCCAGGCAAGAACACTGGAGTGGGTTGCCATTTCCTTCTCCAATGCATAAAAGTGAAAAGTGAAAGTGAAGTCTCTCAGTCGTGTCCAACTCTTAGTGACCCCATGGGCTGCAGCCTACCAGGCTCCTCCTCCCATGGGATTTTCCAGGCAAGAGTACTGGAATGGGATGCCATTGCCTTCTCCATATATATATATATATATATATATATGCAAAATATATATCTACTCTTTTTTAGATACTTTTCCCATGAAGGCCATTACAGAATACTGAGTATAAAGTTCACTGTGCTATATGGTAGGTCCTTATTTGTTATCTATAGTAATTTTTTATATCAATTCCAGTCCCCCAGTTTATCCCTCCCCATGTCTTTCCCCCTTGGTAATCATAAATAAATTTGTTTTCTATATTTGTGTATTACATTTTGTAAATATGTTCATTTGCACCATTTTTTTGGATTCCACATGTAAGTGATATCACGTGACCTATGTCTTTCTGTGTCTGACTTACTTCACTCAGTATGACAATCTCCAGGTTCATCCATGTTGCTGCAAATGACATTATTTTGTTCTTTTTTATGGCTGAGAAATATTCAATTGTATATATGTACCACATTTTCTTTACCCATCTTTCTGTTGATGGATATTTAGGTTGCTTCCATGTTCAAGCTATTGTAAATTGTTCTGCAGTGAACATCAGGGTGCATGAATCTTTTCAAATTATGATTTTCTCAAGATATATTCCCAGGAGTGGGATTGCTGGGTCATATGGTAGTTCTATTTTTAGTTTTTCAAGGAATTCCAAAGTGGCAGTACCATTTTACATTCCCACCAATAGCAGAAGAGGGTTCCCTTTCCTCCACACCCTCTCCAGAGATTACCGTTTGTAGATTTTTTTGATTATGGCCATTCTGACCTGTGTGAGGTCATACTTCATTGTAGTTTTGATTTGCATTTCTCCAATAATCAGTGATGTTGAGCATCTTTTCATGTGCTTTTTAGTGATTCCTCCCTTTCTTAATAGCACAAACTGAGGAGTTGATTAAAGATTAAAATTGATCAAGGAAAGAGGTTTAATATATAGCTTTTTCATTGGAGATTATGTTTTATACTAACAATTCTTTCTTCTTTATCATCCTCCTATACTGTATATCTTTTGGTTTCTGACTTGTCAATTGAAATATTTGGAGTATTAGATGTGTTCTTTTCATGATAATGATGTATAAATGAATAGACACATATTCTTTCTGAAAACTGGTTATTTCCTGATGCTAGATTGAAACTATGAGTCTCAAATACGATTAACCTCTCCCCCTTCAAGCTTGACCAATGATTCATCTATTTATCAACATTTTGTTGAACATCTTAAAAGCTTACAAGCCAGTCCCTGCCAGAAGCAACATATGCGCAAAAAGAGGCGTAAAGTAGCAGAAAGCATCAAATGTGGGCTGAGAACAGTGAAGTTATCCAGTTATTTAACCTCTCCATGGGTGTTTATTTCATCTTCTTTAGGCTACTAACACAACTTTATAGGGTGTGTTTGAGGGATAAAGATGATGATTTTTTTATAGAAGATAAATTTTGTCCCTGTGCATTCAGCACAATCTGGTGCAAACTAATAAAATTTATAAGTCCCATCATCTCCGAGTGATTTTAAAAGAACAAAAATTGAAGGCAAAGAAGCCGTAGACTGTTATACTTGCTAAGACAAACTATTCTAAACAAACAAATCAGAACAGTGGCGATCAGGTCGGAGACTATGTGGCTAAGTGAAAAATATTGCCAACGTTGAGTAGGTAGGCATAACATCAGCCTTAGAAGAGGCTAAGATGATGATATGGATACATATAAGGTAATACATAGGGACTTCCCTGGTGGCTCAGAGGTTAAAGCGTCTGACTCCAATGCAGGAGACCTGGGTTTGATCCCTGGGTCGGGAAGATCCCCTGGAGAAGGAAATGGCAATCCACTCCAGTATTCTTGCCTGGAGAATCCCATGGACAGAGGAGCCTGGTAGGCTACAGTCCACAGGGTCGCAAAGAGTCGGACACGACTGAGCGACTTCACCTCACCTCAAGGTAATACATAGGGGTAATACATGACTGAGACTTTACCTGGAATGTCAGGAAATACATCATGACATTCATTAGAACAGAGAATGGTCAGTTATAAAGCTATTATGGAAGACAATATTGTTTGATTTTAGAGATGTTGAGTTTGGTGTGCTGGATTAGTGTCTTGGTGAAAATGTAAAGCAAATATCACAGTCTTATACTTCTGCATGTTGTAAACTTATTTGTAGTTGATTCATTGTAATTATCACTAATTAATTTTAAATGTTTTCTTAAATGCCTACTTTATTCCAGACATCATTTGAGGCCTTTGGGATACAGCAGTGTCCTTGTCCTCAAATAGATTCATTCTAATAAAAACACATTTAACTCTCTTCTAGAACCTGAAGAAGATAACTTCATTGTACAGAATTCCTCATTGTTATGGTAGCATGGTAATTGCATGACACCTTTCCATTATCCAATATCTTAGCTCAAACTACTTTTACTTTTTTAATGTAATTTCATTTTATTGTGTCATACCATGAAGGAGCTTGTTGTTTAACCTTGAAATTTTCAAAATGGAAGAGTAATACAAATAAGATGCAGTACAGAATCTAAGGGAAAACAGTCTTACACATTCCACTGATTTTAAGCAATAATTTCCTGAGTAAAATCTGGAGCAGCACTTTGAAACTGTAGACATTAATAAAGCCCATTTCTTCCCCTTGCTAGCAATTTGGAGAGTGTACCTGTATTATTGCAAGCATAAATTCAGCTACAGAACCATGTAAACAGCTCTATTAATATTTATTGCCTTTTTTCTTTGTTTCATGAGGTTTCAGCAAAGGTCCTTATTTTGGTCATGGGAAAAAATATTTCAAGGCATATAATCCTGAGGTTGCTAAAAAGTAAATGATTATTCTTCCATAAAATGCATATATTTTTGTTGTTTTTTTACTGGTTTTACTAATCATACCCAACAATTTCCACATTCCTTAACTCTTTTAGCTACACAGAACTCTTTAAACTGAGAATCAGTAATACTTCATTGCTGCAATTGTATAACAGAAATATTAAACTATAGTTTAAGACTAGCTTCTGACTAGATAAATGGTTTTGAACCAAGTCATAAACTCCAGATGAGTGAGCAGTTCAGTTCACTAAAATATTTATGTCTGGCTTTAAACATTCCATAAAAATACCAACTTTGGTTCCCTGAACTCCTCTAACATTTTAAAGGTTTACATACCAGTTGCTTTGGAAGATTTTCAGTAAACTTTTTTATAACTACCTAAGTTGCTTATTTTATACAAAAACCATGGGTCACAAAGTCACTCATATTGATATAATACTGCCTTGGCATTTACTAAGTTGCTTGTTGTGGGTTTAAATAATTAGACGGGAGCCACTAGTGTAAACATTAAGATCGATACACACTGATTCACATTGGTTGCCAATCTCATCATTTCTGAAGGACATCAAATGAGTTGAGGGTGAATATGAATTTTAAATGCAATACCTGNCCAAGATGAGGTCAAAGAGACACAATGAATGAATGTAATATTGCACACTGGATAGAATCCTAAAATAGAAAATAATATGGCAAATCTGAAGAAAGTTGAATAAAATATAGACTTTAGTTGATGATAACATATTAATATTTGTTAACTGTGATAAATGTATTATATTAATAAAGAATTAATAACAGGGAAAATTGGGTATGGAGTTTAAAGAACTCTTGGTACTATTTTTGTAATAATTCTATAAACTTAAAATTTTTCTAAACTTAAAATATTATTTTTAAAATAGGTATAGATGATCCCAAGCCCAGAATTTTCTCTAGGGCTTTGTCATGTGCAGGAAGTAGGCAATCTGAGGGTAAGGAGAATTCACCAACTCTATTGACCTTGGCCATCAAAGATCTTCTCTAAACTCCCTGAAACTTCTACTTCTCTTTCACCGTCCTAAAGAGACTTCCCAGGAGGCTCAGTGGTAAAAGAATCCACCTGCCAATGCAGGAGGTTTCGGAGGCTCAGGAGCTGCCTGTTCCATCCCTTGGTCAGGAAGATCCTCTGGAGGCACACATGGAAACCCACTCCAGTATTCTTGCCTGGAGAATCTCGTGGACAGAGGAGCCTGGTGGGCTACAATCCATATGGTCACCAAGAGTTAGACATGCTTGAGTGAATGAGCACATTGCATGCACACTGTCCTAAAAATGAAGACACTGAGCAAGTGTCTCTATAAGAAATTAAAAGTTCAATAAAAAATATTTTCTAACACTAGTTAACATTAAGAAGAGCATAAAAAAGACATCCATTCCACTGGAACTCCGTTATAGAAAATGTACTTTACAATCTGACTTTCTCAACTATTTGTAATCTTTTATGGATCCCCAGAGACTTACAGACCTGTCCTAATCTCCTAATTAGGAGGTCAGCCATGTACTGCTTGATTTTATGAAGTGTCTCCCCTGAGCAAGTGTTTAGTATCAAATATTTCCCTTGGGGCTGTCTACAAATAAATTTTAATGAACAAGATATCATCTGTAGTGTCCTATGAAGACCTGATGAGCGCTGTTTGTTTAAGAAAAAGCACATTTTCACTAATATCCATTTGCTTGATTTAGAGAAAGGACCAAGAAACTCTGCACTAGGAACTAGGGAATCAAAATTCTCAGACTAATTTTGTGACTTTGAACTTTTTATTTTCTTCTCAAAGATTCAATGTTCTCATCTGTAAAATGAAAGGATTGAACTAAATGTTAAATGGAAGCAAACCAGGATCCCTGAGGTTACATGAGTGTCTTATAATACTTTACATTTGACAAGGATTTTAAATTGGTAGATTTAACTCTAAGATAAATCAGATGATTTTCTTGAAGCACTGAAAGATTTGGCTTTATCAGCTTCATTTCTCCATGTGACAACAACCAGCTGAAATTGGGTAGCAGCATAGAAAGGTTATTATGATCTGTGTTGCTCCAATTCCCTCTTCAGAGCTGACATAACCACCATATCTCTTCGCCCTTCATTCATTCTCTACAGGAAATGTCAACTGCTGTTAGCTCATAGCTATGTCCCACATTGAGATGGACCTTGACCAGCTGCAAGGAACTATCTAACTCAAGACTGTTTTCCATCCCAATAAGGGCCCTTAGCCACTGAGTGGCTCCTCTCCATTAGTTGAGGACAACTCTGAAGGGCCGTTCCAGCTCTAGAGCTCTCCATGAAGTCAGATGAGATCTTTGCTCAACTCTGCCTTCCTTACTTTCTTACAAATGCACCTCTTAAGAGCACATCCCTATGAGCCTATAGGTCATGCTGCTCCTCAGAGTCTGTTTCCAGAGATCCAATATAAGCTGTGTGCATCTCCAATTTGCCCAAATTACCACCCCACACTAAGTTTTCCTATATTTATAGAAACTAAAGTTTCATTTCTATTTATCAACACTCTCCTATTATCATTTTCCTCATAGTAATATTTATTTTTCTCATAGTTATATACTTAGTTATAGATCTCCATACTCAAGTCTCTATTACACATGAGAATATTAAAGGTAAGGGGGTCACAGGACTCTATATTCATCATTATTCATTCATGCCTCCCTGGAAATTTGAATTTATAATACAAGGATAGGATATTTCCTCACATTCTTTCTAGGGCAACTCTTCTGTGTTAAAAGATCCCATGCCATGTTGTTCTTGCAAGTAAGAGTGATTTTAGTGCAAATAAGTAATTAGAACTGTGAAATTTCAAGACTCACCAAGAGGCAACAGCCTACTCCAGGTAAGAGCAGAGACAAGGTCAAGCAATAATATCTAGGATCATAAAAATTAAGCACAAAGTACTTTCTATATGACAGTTGGTTCAGTACTAAATATGTAATGCAGCTGGAACATATGTTTCCCTTTATTCTAGATTATATAATAATCAATGAAAAATAATAAACAACCTAGTAATATCCAAAAATAGAGCCCTTTGCTATATCCAGTAAGTATGTCTCTCAGTTCAGTTCAGCTCAGTCGCTCAGTCGTGTCCAACTCTTTGCGACCCCATGAATCGCAGCACGCCAGGCCTCCCTGTTCATTACCATCTCTTGGAGTTCACTCAGTCTCACATCCATCGAGTCCTTAATGCCATCCAGCCATCTCATCCTCAGTCATCCCCTTCTCCTCCTGACCCCAATCTCTCCCAGCATCAGAGTCTTTTCCAGTGAGTCAACCTTTGCATCATACTGGAGTTTCAGCTTTAGCATCATTCCATCCAAAGAAATCCCAGGGTTGATTTCCTTCAGAATGGACTGGTTGGATCTCCTTGCAGTCCAAGGGACTCTCAAGAGTCTTCTCCAACACCACAGCTCAAANTGGAGTTCACTCAGTCTCACGTCCATCGAGTCCTTAATGCCATCCGCCATCTCATCCTCAGTCATCCCCTTCTCCTTCTGCCCCCAATCTCTCCCAGCATCAGAGTCTTTTCCAGTGAGTCAACCTTTGCATCATACTGGAGTTTCAGCTTTAGCATCATTCCATCCAAAGAAATCCCAGGGTTGATTTCCTTCAGAATGGACTGGTTGGATCTCCTTGCAGTCCAAGGGACTCTCAAGAGTCTTCTCCAACACCACAGTTCAAAAGCATCAATTCCTCAGCGCTCAGCCTTCTTCACAGTCCAACTCTCACATCCATACATGACCACAGGAAAAACCATAGCTTTGACTAGATGGACCTTAGTCGGCAAAGTAATGTCTCTGCTTTTGAATATACTATCTAGGTTGGTCATAACTTTTCTTCCAAGGACTAAGCGTCTTCTAATTTTTGGGCTCCAAAGTATGTCTCTAGCCCACTGATACTCACCAACATTTTATCAAATGATTTTTAAATATGAATGCACATTTCATTTTAACAATAGCTATGTTAGGAAGGTATTCTTAGCTCCATTTACAGATGACAAATCTGAAGTTGAGAAAAATAAAATCTTTTGTACAGCTGGTAAATAGCAGAACAGGGACTAAGTGTGCAGATCCCAAGTTTAGACCATTCAACTCCTTTCAGTCATGAAAAATATAGTTAATGGGACGCTAGTGTTCATTAGAATCACTCTGGAGCTTTCAGAATTTTTCAGACTCAGTGTCAGGTATACAAGTGACCAAATTGACATTGTGGCAAATCTTAGACCTTGTGGTTTCTTTCTTTTCCATGTGTCCAGTCTAGTGTACAGAGAAGTTTGGTTGGTCATGTGAGATTTGCCTTGTAAGTTCTACTGTACTGTTCAAATATAAGACATTACCATTACCACTGTTTCTAACCTGCTCAAAATAGTCAGCTCTAAGAACAGTTTATTCTGGGATTTAATTCATTGCTTGGAAACACTACTATTTATCCTGTATCTTTGGCAAGATTAATAGAAAAAAAAAAATTGAACCAAAAAAAAACTAGAATAAGAAACTCACTGTACAACAAAACACACACACACACATACACACAAATACATTTATGCATGTTCCAAATAAAGGAATAAATAGACCTATATATAGACATATAAATACCTAAAGATATAGATTTTTTATAATGAATATTACATATGTGTGTGTGTGTGCGTGTGTGTGTGTGTATGTGTGCAGAGGGTTTCTTATTCTGGGTCCAGGCAGTGAGTTCACTCTTAGAATAAATTATTCTTGGAACTGACTATATTATATATATGTGTGTGTGTGTGTGTGTGTGTGTGTGTGCACGTGTGTATATATATATATATAGAGAGAGAGAGAGAGAAAGATAATATTTCAAATTGAATCTATGTACATATTATAGATTATGTATTTTATGAAGTACATATTTTATATATTATATATTATATGTATATTTATACATATAATATATATTTATGTGTATGTATCTGATGAGAAAATCAGATTAGATAGTGCCACTTTCAAAAATGTTCATCACAGTTTTATTCAGAGTAGTGAAAAACATAAAATGATCCAAATGTTTCGCATAAGAGAATGAGTTTGATAAATCATGTCATATCCACAAAGTAGATTGCCATGCAGTACTTAAAATTATATTTATGAAGAAAACTTCATGACACAAGCAAAGAGAAATGATAAGAGGGGAAAAAAAAGCAATTACAATTTGTACAAGCTATTTTCAACTTTTTTGAAGTGCAATTCATAGAAAGCTGAAGAGAAATGTGCTGAGTATTCAATCATGTCTGACTCTTTCTGACCTCATGGACAGCAGCCTGCCAGGCTGCTCTGTCCACCAGATTTTCCAGGCAAGAATACTGGAGTGGGTCGCCATGTCTTCTTCCAGTAGATCTTCCTGACACAGGGATGGAACCTAAAGTTCCTGTGTCTCCTGCATTCACATTCTTTAATCAGTGAGCCACCTGGGAAGCCCTGGAAAGAAAGGCACCAACCTCTTGAATAACCTCAGTATCCTTACCTTTAAAGTGTTATCATAACTATTTCAGCAGACTGCTCAGAGAACTAAAGGAGCCAAGGAAGCAATATGGTCCAGAGTGGACATATGTTCAGGGTCCTAACATGAAACAAAGGTCCATCTAGTCAAGACTACGGTTTTTCCAGTGGTCATATATGGATGTGAGAGTTGGACTGTGAAGAAAGCTGAGCGCCAAAGAATTGATGCTTTTGAACTGTGGTGTTGGAGAATACTCTTGAGAGTCCCTTGGACTTCAAGGAGATCCAACTAGTCCATTCTGAAGGAGATCAGCCCTAGGATTTCTTTGGAAGGAATGATGCTAAAACTGGAACTCCAGTACTTTGGCCACCTCATGAGAAGAGTTGACTCATTGGAAAAGATTCTGATGCTGGGAGGGATTAGGGGCAGGAGGAGAAGGGGATGACTGAGGATGAGATGACTGGATGGCATCACTGACTCGATGGACATGAGTTTGAGTGAACTCCGGGAGTTGGTGAGGGACAGGGAGGCCTGGAGTGCTGCGATTCATGGGGTAGCAAAGAGTAGGATGCAACTGAGTGACTGAACTGAACTGAAATGAGCAGGAAACAGATGGTACTTTCAAACTGGGTAATTTGATAGAAGAACTCTTTACCAAAATGTGGCAACGGTATAAGAAAACACAAAAGAAAC
This sequence comes from Neotragus pygmaeus, assembly GCA_006410875.1. NCBI lineage: Eukaryota > Metazoa > Chordata > Mammalia > Artiodactyla > Bovidae > Neotragus > Neotragus pygmaeus. The sequence goes on along the minus strand of SJYV01005987.1, from coordinate 1,395,574 downwards.
TAGAATAATGCAAGACTAGTAAAAATCAGGACACAAGTATTTCTCCTAGATATGAGAGTGCAGCTTCTAAACTGCAGAAACAGTGACATCTGTGTGGATTCCCAGCAATTTTGCCCTTCTGCCAAACATGGCAGCCAGACCATGGCAACCCAATGGAAAAGAAACCAGTACCCCTGGAGCACTCTGTTCCTTCTGTCCATGCAGCCATATAGAGCTGCTTCCAGAGTGGGAAGAAAGATAAAGAAAAGCAAAAAGGAGCCTAGGGTGGGAGCAGATGGAAGTTATTCTACAATTCATCTCCTTTGCTCTTCTGCATCCACTTCTATTCTTCAACTGATGAAAATGTGTGTCCCCAGCAAAGGGATCATATACCATCCCATCAACTGCTTTATCTACATGAGATTCATTGCTTGAGATCCAAGTGAAGGATAAGTTACTCTAAAAAAGTCTAAATGTTTAAACTGGAAGAAACCTCACATACAGAAAAGATGATTCCATACCTGAAATATGTACCTAGTCCTGAAATGATAGAAAGGTTCAGTACAATCAAAGCACTTAGAGTTTAAAAGAAAAGAAAAGAAAACACAGCCTGAAAATAAGTGATAAGGGGTCTTGAGGAAGGAGAGGAGGAAGTTCCCTGATCCTCTCGTGAAGACTGGAGTGGGATGGCCAGCCTTTCCTCCTGAGGCCCTGGGGTCCTGTCCGGCAACCCTATCTACTCAGCACTCTCAGTTCCCAGCTTCCAGTAACTGTTGTCTCTTCTTATCTCTTCAGCCCTAGTGATGACGTGTAGTATCTCTTGTGGCTCTTCAAACACCCTGCTCAGATGACAGTAAATAAGCCTTTTGTTAAACTCTTCTCCAGTTACCCAGTTGGAGTTTATGGGATGTATTTTCTAGTACTGACTGATGGAAAATATATAACCAGCAGTGGTTTCAGGAAAGATAACGTCAAAAATGAAACTCTAGGGTTGAGTTGCTTTTGTATTTGATGAGTACAGGGATAATCAATTTGGCAGGAAGAAATAAAGAATGGGTACTCTGTACCAGGTGGTCATATTACAATAATTCAAATTACCATTGCTTGTGGCTTAGGATCTTGTGTGTTTGGCTGCGTATACCACAGTCTGGATGTTAAGGTTTAAACAACAGAAAATGTACCTTCTCACTTCTGGAAACTGGAAGTACATGATCAAAGTGCCAGCATAGTTGATTTCTGGTGAGAGCTCTCTTCTAGCTTATAGAAGCCACCTTCTCACTGGGTGTTCACGTGGCCTTTCCTTAGTGGATACATGTGGAAAGAGAGAGCATTTTGGTGTTTCTCCTCTTCTTATAAGAGCACTAGTCTATAGAATGAGAGTTTATGATTTCATATAGCCTTTATTGCTTCCTCACAGCCTCTATATCCAAATATATTCACATTGGAGGGTTATGGCATCAACATATGGATTTTGGGAGGACAAAACTGTGAGATAATACAAATATATACATATGTATATATATATATATATATCTGGTTTCCAGTACAGAGCTCCTAAAATATTCATAATTTCCTAAGTGATAAGAACACTAGGAGCATCTTTTGTTTTATTGAGGAGACTGGGTGGGCTCCTACATGAGGGCTGATCACCAAAAAGATCATGATTAGAAGCTTGAAATGTTCAGCCCCACCGTCCATCCTCCAGAGATGTGAGAGGAGCTGGAAATAACTGATCATGCCTACCTGAGGAGGCCTCCATAAAATCACAGAAGTAGAGTTCTGAGAGCTTATAGCTTGGCAAAAAGTCACACCCTAGGAGAGTGACAAACCAAAACCCATTGGACAAAACTCTACACTCAGGACCTTCCTGGATCTCATCCTATGTCTCTCTTCACCCAACTGTCCATCAATATCCTTTATTATATCATTTAATAAACTTATAAATGTACATAATTCCCTGAGTTCTTTGAGCCACTCGAGAAAATTAATTGAAACTCGTGAAGAGATCATTGGAATCTCTGACTTAGAGCCCATTGGTAAGAAGCAGAAGTGATAATCTGGGCTTGTAAATTGTGTCTGGAGTGGGGAGCACAGATGGACAGTGAAGGGNAGTTCTTTGAGCCACTCGAGAAAATTAATTGAAACTCGTGAAGAGATCATTGGAATCTCTGACTTAGAGCCCATTGGTAAGAAGCAGAAGTGATAATCTGGGCTTGTAAATTGTGTCTGGAGTGGGGAGCACAGATGGACAGTGAAGGGGTGGAATTTTATGGGACTGAGCCCTTACCCAATGGGCTCTTACTCTTTTTCCAGGTAGTGTCAGAACTGAGTTAGATTATGAATTAAAGACCCAACTGGTTTTCACAGAAAACTGGTTGTATGGAGAAAATTCTCCACACATTTGGCCAGAGTGAACTGTTTTGCATCAGTAGCAAAGACATTCACAAGTAAGAAACACACAGGAGGGAAGAACTGGGTTTTCTTCCAGAGAAGGAGGAAAATTGGGTTTCCTTTTTAATAAATATTTAGTCCATGACACTTAGTGAAATGCAGAGTGAAGGCAAAAAGCAATCAAATAACTGTGGCACTGAAATAACAAATTCAGTTGCAAAAATAATAACCAAATATGGATTATAAAAGATGGTGGCATAATTTAACTTTGAAGTCCTAGAGAGTGTATAAGAAGCAAGGAGAAACTGAGATGTGTGACTCAACAGGACATGCAAGTGGACAATTAGAAAGCTTCTCTGGGAGCTTTGTAGAGCTTTCATCTCTTCTAGCTGGAAGCAGACATGGCTGAGAACCAAGCCCAACACCTGATCATAACAGTTAGAATTGTTGTGTCAATTAAATGGCCAATTCAGCCAGCTAAGGCACTGGTAGGGAGTGAATGAAATGCTGAGACATGGATAAAAACATGTGGGCAGTCATAGACAAGGCTGAAAACTTCAAAATTCTAAAACTTGCAAGTTCCTTGCCAGATGAAGGTATAACCGACCACCCTGTCAGGAGACAATTTTCCATCATTCTCTTGCATTTGCACATGTCTTGTGAGGAGAGACACTGAATGCTTTTGTTCTAGACTATTTTCCCATAGATATCTGATAGTGAAAAATTTCAGAAGACAGAGATGGTGTTTTTCCTTCGGGAGAAAAAGGCAGGATGCTTACTATCTGATATGATAAAGTTGGACTTCCCAGGTGGCTCCACAGTAAAGTATTTATCTGTAATGCAGGAGACCCAGGTTTGATCCTTGGGTCAGAAAGATCCCCTGGAGAAAGAAATGGCAACCCATTCCAGTATTCTTGCCTGCAAAATCCCATGGACAGAGTGACCTAGCAGGCTACAGTCTACGGAGTCACAGAATCAGACACGGCTTAGTGACTAAACAACAACAAACAATAAAGTTAATATCGCTTGCTAGAACAAAAGGTTATCTGGTTTGCTGCCATGAATGATTTGGGTTCCCTAAGCTCAGATACTGTTTGAGCAGGTATCATCTGTTCCTCTTCCCATCACTGAGGGAATAAAAGAAGAAAATGCTAATATTCAAAGGATCAATATTGTTGTCAGAAATAAGGCTTTTTGTGTTTGACACAAGAATCTCACGTCTTCTGCCCACTTCCATGAGCAAACTAAGTTGTTTGCTTGCAACTAGGGTATATTTCTGACACTTCCCAATTCTAAACAGTTTTATCAGCAAGGATGAGATGCTGATGATAGAGGTATGGCTTCATAGAAAAGGAAAATGAAGGTCTTTCAACTTAATAAATGGAATTAGAGACAAATTCATGGGAATTGATAAAAAATACATTGGCCAAATCATACTGTCACCAGACAATAACTATTTTTACAACTTGTTGTTTGTTAATAAGAATAAGGGAGGTAATTATAAATCAACCTAAGTAAATGGGTTCAAAGACAGCTGACCTTGTTGTTGTAACTCTCCTTCAGACAGCAGACTTCCTAGTCAATATGATGGTCAGTCTCAAGACATTGTAAAAATTAGTACCAAGATTGTCCTAGGGATGAGGGGGTAGAAATTTATGATGCCCTTCAGAAAACAGTTACAGAGAAACACACCAAAACCAAGAATGCAAGAAGGAAAATCAATGACCATGACTGGCTGAAGTCAGGTGAATCATTAGAACTTTGGTTGGTTTGCTTGGGAAATGAAGGAGTGAAATGTGTAATACAAAGAAGGCAACAGCTAGGGTACTTTAGGATTCAGTCTCTCTTGCAGTCTATCATCTTAACCTTCAATCCACTTGTAGAAGTTAGCAAAACTTCTCCAACACTTTTGCAGTAGATATTGGCAGTGTTAAGAAACCTTTGAACCTCAGATTTCCCTGAGAAAGACCCCCTACAGTAAACAACAGATGAGGCACTGAATATACTATTCAAGCTCTTACTGTTCTGGATTGAGTTTAACTGCAGATAAAGGTGGCCCACTAGAGAATGAAAAACTGACTAAAAGAAGCCCAATAAAATTTTGCTGTCAATCTCACCACTCTGAAAATCTTAGGTTACCCTTATGTAAAGACTAGGCAATAACTGAAGACATGTTCTCATGATGGTGAAGTGAAAATGTCTCAAATTTTATGGTGGACTGGACTGCTTTAAAAAGTAAATAACCACTGTGCCAATCAAACCCAACAGCCAAAGGTGAAGACAAAGCCCAAAGCCCCAGCCAGAAAGAAATGTGCCTTTGGCTGCTGAGTCAAAGGGTCCCTAAAGTAATAATGACCTTGCTGCCCAGATAGAGCTATGAGTAAACTGAAAATATTGGCAGTTTGTTTGGTTGAGCTGTGAAGAACAGCACTGCTGGAAATAAAACGAAAATATGACTTGCTTACTGGCTATGGCCACTCTCTCCCTCTCTCACCCTCTAACCCAAGTTCAATTATTTTAAGAAGATAATTATTGAAGTCTCTTTACCTAAGAGGAATCAGAGATTCTAAGCACCCATTCATGTATGCTTAGGAACTTTGGCAAAGGGAAAAATGAAAACTTAACTTCCCATCATAATATGTAGAGGAACATAGATTTTCTTGTTGTCTAACATAGTATTTAAGCTTGTGCTTTGGACTCAATCAGATCATTAACTAGCTGTTTGATCTAAATCTTAAACCCTTATAAATATCACTTTTCCTCATTGTGATCTAGAAACATTAATATACCTATTTTATAGCAATATTATAAAGATTAAGTGTGATGATGTACTTTAATACAAAGCACTTATTTGTTCTCAATCACCATCAGTTGTTATCATGCATATAAAACATGTTACAAATATTCCATCATAATCATTTTGCCATCGATAATGATAGTAAACACAGTCCCCCTACCACTGCTATGGGCTTCCCAGGTGGCACAGTGATAAAGAATCTACCTGCCAAAGCAGGAGACAGAGCAGATGCGTANATAAAACATGTTACAAATATTCCATCATAATCATTTTGCCATCGATAATGATAGTAAACACAGTCCCCCTACCACTGCTATGGGCTTCCCAGGTGGCACAGTGATAAAGAATCTACCTGCCAAAGCAGGAGACAGAGCAGATGCGTATTTGATCCCTGGGTCAGGAACATCCCCTGGAGCAGGAAATGGCAACCCACTCCAGTATTCTTGCCTGGAAAATGCCAGGGACAGTGCAGCCTGGCAGGCGACAGTCCATGGGGTCACAAAGAGTCTGACATGACTGAGCAACTGAGAACGAGCACCACTACTATAGTAAAAATGCAGTTTATATTACAAACTATCATGATGCATGAAGTTAGTATAACTATAAACTCCAAAAACTTAGTGCAGACCCTTCACTAATAGTTAAGTATTAAGTAATTAATATTTCTCCCCTGGAAAGGAGGAAATAGTGACCTACTCCAGTATTCTTGCCTGAAGAATTCCATGGACAGAAGAGACTGGCACAGAACAGTCCATGGGATCACAAAGAGCTGGACAACTGAGTGACTAACACTTTAACAAGTTTATATACGAATATAAATGTAGACTACCTAAGAATGAAGAATTATGATGTAGATCAATTTATATTGACATGACAAAATATTAGAGGAGAAAAACAAGTTGCAAATTTTAATGATAATATAATAATATTTATATACATATAGATAATTATATAGAGAAAGAGTAACATATGTTGCATGCCTGCATATATATTATATATGTGTCTAAAATGATACGCTATAGATTTCAACTGGCTATCTCTGGGAATAGAATTAAGAAACATTTTTATATATTCTTTTCATACATATATTTTATATGTTCTTTTCATATATATATTTTATATCTTTTTATAATTGTTTAACTACTTTACAACAAGCATGTTTCATATACGTCCCAAATTTTTTCATTGTGGAAAAGGTAGATTTTTGTCACGTATACACCTCTCTGAAAATTGAACAGTAAAGGAGATAAGTGCACAATATATTACACTCCTACACCTTCTTTTATTTTTCATTTATCTGTACTATGCTGCTGCTGCTACTGCTAAGTTGCTTTAGTCGTGTCCAANGGAAAAGGTAGATTTTTGTCACGTATACACCTCTCTGAAAATTGAACAGTAAAGGAGATAAGTGCACAATATATTACACTCCTACACCTTCTTTTATTTTTCATTTATCTGTACTATGCTGCTGCTGCTACTGCTAAGTTGCTTTAGTCGTGTCCAACTCTGTGTGACCCCATGGACGGCAGCCCAACAGGCTCCCTGGTCCCTGGGATTCTCCAGACAAGAACACTGGAGTGGGTTGCCATTTCCTTCTCCAATGCATGAAAGTAAAAGTGAAGTCACTCAGTTGTGTCCAACTCTTAGCGATCCCATGGACTGCAGCCTACCAGACTCCTCTGTCCGTGGGATTTTCCAGGCAAGAGTACTGGAGTGCGTTGCCATTGTCTTCTCCGTATCTGTACTATATAACTCCCCAAATCCTTCTGAATATCCAGGACAAGTATAATCCCAATGTAAAAGATAAAGAAATGACTCAGAAATATTTAGACTACACAGACTTTCTTAGCGTAATCTTCAAAAAAAAACCCTTCAAGGCTTTTAGTAACATGCACAAGATCAGGACAAGCACATGGGCTCCTGTTCCTGAAGACTTATCCAATACTTCTTTGCGTTATTTCACAAGGATCAGTTTATCAGAAGTTTACATGAAGGTACAGTGAGAAGAACAGAGGAAGCTGACATGTCCCTGTGCCATCTGCTGTGTTAACTTTTTGTTAAAGAGAGAGGAGATCTAGGGAAGGTAGCAAAGTACCTGTGACCCATTGACTCTCTTAACCAGTGGGATACTACTGTGGGAAATAATAGAAGTCAAGACATCTAGTCTAATGTCCTTGCCAACAATTTTTTAGACCTCTAGGCAAATAGAATAATAATATTTAGTAAAAGAAGGATCCCTTTTCATGGGATATTCTTTAAAGGGTGCCCATCGTTTAGGATTGTTGTTGTTGTTCATAGTTGCTAAATTATGTCTGACTCTTTGTGACCCCACAGGCTGTAATCCACCAGGCTCCCCTGTCCATGAGAATTCCCAGACAAGAATACTCAGTGGGTTGCCATTTCATTCATTCTTATGATTTAGGATTGCTTGCAGTTAATAAACCCAGAATCTGTAGATTTATGAAACTTGGACACTATTATATAAGCCACAGTATACAATGGCGAGAACTAAAATCCTCCTCCTGTTTGAGGAGATAATCTCACTGAAAAACCACATCTACTCTGGCCAGAAACCACATGTCTTATGGAGGAAAAAAAGGACCTAGAAGTTGCCCTTCACATCGCAGACTTCTCCCTACTTTGTCTGAGCCTCCCAAATGCCTTTAAGATTAATAACAGGCATACTTTTGGTTCACGTGAGTTAGATTTGAAAATTCAGTCCTTTATGTTAGCTCAAAAAGAGGGTTAAAAAGGCTAACAGAAAAAAAATATGTACTTAACAAGTAGCGTTGCTGGTAAAGCATCCATCTGCCAATGCAGGAGATGCAAGAGATGAGGGTTCAACCCTTGCCTGGGATTTTACAGGCAAGAATGTTGGAGTGGGTTGCCATTTCCTTCTCTAGGGGATCTTCCGGACCCGGGGATTGAACTCCTGCCTCCTGCATATCCTGCACTGTAGGCAGATTCTTTACCACTGAGCCACCTGGGAAGCCCCCTAGGAGGAGGTTAAATCTCTGATTACCCTTTTCATGGGTTAAATTTAAGAGCCAGTTCTCTACTTTAGAAATGCATATGAAATCCCAAATGTATTAGAAAACAATATTTTCTAGGTTTTACAGCCTTAAGCATCATATGTTTAACAATTAACTTCATTGCCTTTGCTTAGATCAGGGGTCCTCAACTGGCCACAGACCCATACTGGCAGCACGGCAGAAGCTGAGTGGCAAGCAAGTGAGCAGAACTTCATCTACATTTACAGCCACTCTCTATCGCTTACATTACCACCTGAGCTCCGCCTCCTGTCAGATCAGCAGTGACGTAATAAATGTAATGCACTTGGATCATCCCAAAACCATCTCCCAACCCAGTCTGTGGAAAAAATTACCTTCAACAAAATCAGCCTTTGGTGCCAAAACAGCTGGGGACTGCTGGCTGAGATGTCCAGCAGTAGGGTCCAGGACTCAGGAAGATGAAACAATTCTCCATCTAACAGAAACTCCTTTGATGGCACTCAGCACCCACTCTTGAAAAAGTCACTTTTAATTATACTTTGACATTTATTTTACTTTTCATCAAAAACTCTAAGTATATAAACCTCATGACTTTTAATGAAATGGATATGGGTTTTACCCTAGCAGTAGGTCAAAATTGAAAGAAGTCGTATATGAAACTTTTGAAAGGGTTGGAGTGAAATTACTTCATGTTTCTTCATCTAAAACTAAACTGATACTTCAGTGCTCCATAGGTAGAAATTTTTCTTCTTTTCTGACATATGATCCAGTGGGATTTATAACGCTTCTGCAGAAAAATGAATTCTAGAGAGGCTGAGACGATGAATAATTACAAGTAACAGAGTTTTTTTTTCTTTTGATGTTATTCCCAGTTACTCCTAATTCTGCATAAATAAATATTTCTGGGAACAGAAGGGCAGTGGAGGAGCAGTGCAGGTAGGAGTATGTCATGTTCTACAGCTCCAGCATGCATCTGCAAGTAGGCATTGTGCCATGAAACAGCCAGCCACAGGTGAGCAGATGGCATCAGTCTATAGAAAGCTTATTCAGGCTACATTTTCATAATTACACTTAAAGAATATGACTCATAGAGAAACAAAGACTATTTTCTTGCTACTCCTTGATTTTTAATATTTTCCAGCACTTACAGAGTCTATTTGTACTTTTTTTTTTTTNCTTGCCATTCCCTTCTCCAGTGGACCACATTCTGTCAGACCTCTCCACCATGACCCGCTAGTCTTGGATTGCCCCACAGGCATGGCTTGGTTTCATTGAGTTAGACAAGGCTGTGGTCCTAGTGTGATTAGATTGACTAGTTTTCTGTGAGTGTGGTTTCAGCGTGTCTACCCTCTGATGCCCTCTTGCAACACCTACCATCTTACTTTAGTTTTTCTTACGTTGGGCATGGGGTATCTCTTCACGGCTGCTCCAGCAAAACACAGCCGCTGCTCCTTACCTTGGAGGAGAGGTATCTCCTTACCACCACCATTCCTGACCTTCAGTGTGGGATAGTTCCTCTAGGCCCTCCTGTGCCGGTGCAGCCACTGCTCCTCTGGTTGCCCCTCCAGGCCACCGGCCCTGGACTCGGGCNCAGCCGCTGCTCCTTACCTTGGAGGAGAGGTATCTCCTTACCACCACCATTCCTGACCTTCAATGTGGGATAGTTCCTCTAGGCCCTCCTGTGCCGGTGCAGCCACTGCTCCTCTGGTTGCCCCTCCAGGCCACCGGCCCTGGACTCGGGCGTCAGTGGCTCCTCCCAGCTGCTACCCCTGGCCTCAGGCTCGGGGTGGTTCCTCAGGGTCACCGCCCTGGCCTTGGACACAAGGTGGCTTCTCCTGGCCGCCCCGACCTCGGACACGGGATAGCTCCTCCCGGCTACCACCCCTGACCTCGGATGCGGGGTGTCTCCTCCTGGCCGCCACTGACTTCGGATGCAGGGTAGCTCCTCTCGGCTGCCGCCCCTGATCTCAGACACAGCTGCCTGCGCTTAGCTATCCCCCTAGAAATTCCTAGTCTTTTCCCTGCTTGATAGTCTTCAAAGAGCTACTTGCAAAAGCTTAAAATTTATTAACTTGCCCAAAATATAGTCTTTGTTTGCTCTTCTGGGCTCCTGAACATTAGTTGAGATAGAAGTAAACCATGCTGATTGGGCTGTGCTGATTTCTCCTATTCAATTTCAAGTGGATCTTCTTTGCAACTTGATAATTCCTGTATTAATTCCCTTTAGATTCTGGTATATTTCTTGCTATTCTAAACTTTTTGCTCTCTCCTGAAATGCTTAACCTCAACTTCAGCCCTGCCTTCTCACTCTTAGCAGATAACTATCTCCTAATTCATATTTAACAACATACATTGTTTTGTCTTTCTCAGTTAAAAAATATTCTACATACCTTCAATTTCCATTTCCTTTTAAAAAGGAATATCCCTCCTCTTATAAATATGCACATTGTTCTATTTAGATTTTTCTCTATTTATGTGTTGTTGAAACTTAGTGCATAGTTGTTTTATTTGAACTAATATTAGGTTCAGAAGTCAGTTCCATCCCTACCTAGTCTTTATTTATTTGGGACACATGAGTAATGATGGTTTACAATCTTTTAGAGGATCTGAGAACTTAGAAGCTGAAGTCAAGTTTCTGCTGTGGCTCTTTTGGTCCTTTAATGAATCCATATTTTTTCTGTTTATCTTCCACCATTGAGAAAGAAACTTGAGGAGGGCAGAAGAGGCAGAGTGGGATCTCCTACTCAATCCTGTGATCCTGGAGGAAACATTTCTCAGCTCTGTTATTATGAATAGAAGGCACCCAGGAAGCTGTTTAGAGCCAGCCTTGCCTTTACGATGCAGGTTGATTCTTCAGGGGAATGTTTTCAGGTTTGAAGTGAAAGTGTCTGGGAGTTTTTTCTTCTTATTTGTTTTTAATTAACTGGGACTTTTGAAGAGACTTCCTAAAATAAGTGGTTTCTAGAATGGAAAACTGCCAAGGTGAAATCTTTTCAACAAGTAGCATGCCCCACTCTTTCTACTGCCACATTTGAAGACTTCCAGTTATATATTTTTACCAGCCACTAATTTTTATTATTTATTTTTAAAAAAACAAATGCATTCTTCAATTATAAATTGTTTCCTTTTAAGTGAAGAACGTTAAGAAAAGTTGAGAGGAGAAAATTGGGTCATACTATATAATTGTTACTGTGTAGCTCACTTTTTTAAATGTAAAAACACATTGTGAAAGTTTTTTCATGGATTTAAGTATTTAGTCTTAATAGCATTATTTTAATGGCCACATTAATATTTTCCCTCCTTCATGAGTTTATTCAAAAATATTTTTGAACATCCATGGTGTATCAGGTGATGAGGGTAAGGAAGTAAACAAAATAGATAAAACTTCTCATTCTGAAGCTTACATGATATTTCTTTATGCACATGTATTATAACTGTCTTAATCAATCATCTCTTTTTTGGTCTATTTAGATTCTTCTTTTTGTTATTACAAATTATAAATCGTGTTTAGTTGAATATCATTTTATTATAGCTTTGTGCATGTTATGATTGTTTCATGAAACAAAGTTCTAGAAATGAAATTATTCAGTTCAATTCGGTCACTCAGTCGTGTCCAACTCTTTGTAACCCCATGGACTGCAGAGCCAGGCTTCCTTGCCCATCACCTCCTGGAACCTACTCAAACTCACATCCATTGCATCAGTGTTGCCACCCAACCATCTCATCCTCTGTCATCCCCTTCCGCTCCCACCTTCAATCTTTCCCAGCATCAGGGTCTTAACAGTGAGTCGATTCTTCACATCAGATGGCCAGAGTATTGGAGTTTCAGTATTGGAGCTTCAGCGTCAGTCTTTCCAATGAATATTCAGGACTGATTTCCTTTAGGATAGACTGTTTGGATCTCCTTGCAGTCCAAGGGACTCTCTAGAGTCTTCTCCAACACCACAATTCAAAAAGTATCAATTCTCCAGTGCTCAGTTTTCTTTATAGTCACATCCATACATGACTACTGGAAAAACCATAGATTTGACTAGGCGGACCTTCATTGGCAAAGTAATGTTTCTGCTTTTTAATATGCTGTCGTGGTTGGTCATAGGTTTTCTTCCAAGGAGCAAGCATCTTTTAATTTCATGGCTGCAGTCACCATCTGCAGNCACACACACACACACACACACACACACACACACACACCAGACAACAACACCACACCACATCTAACACTTGCATCGTACCCACAACGGAGAGGAAATGATCGATTTTCCAGAACTTTCCATGGCCTAGAAACTAGCAAAGAGCCAGCATCAGGCTGCAGCTCACTTGAAGGCAGTCCAGACACTGATGGAGAGCTACAGGACAGAGTCCCTTTTGAAAATTATTAAGAACAAATTGGGCCCTGGGGAGCTGTGTTGTAAAACATGAGAAAATTTTGTTTTCCAGTCCTTTGGCAGTATTTTCGTGAACTGATGACAGTAAAAGAGAGGACAGAGACTATTTTTGTGTCCTGATCTTGGTCTAAAGTATCACTGAGAAAGGTGCATCTGTTACCAGTTAAGTCATTTATCTAGCTGAGCAAATAGTGACCCACAAAGGCTAGGGATTATGACATATTTGAACAGCTCCAAGTGCTCCTCCAGTACACGTTACTAATACGAGAAGTTTATCCATGCTACCAGGTAGGAATGCTGGCCACACGCTTGTTCCATTTTTCTTCCATTAACAAAACGTCCTATTTTCTGCTAAGACCACATAGGAACATGATTTTACTGCAATAAAAAATATCACTCCAGTGAAGGATTGAAGCTGTTGTTCTGACTCGGAGCGAACATCATTTAAAAGGTAATTAAGAAGGAAAGCAGACTTCCCACGTTTTCTGTCTCAGTCAGTGAGGCTGCAGGGTTCACTGCTGCCTGCCAAGGCCTACGAGTGACAGCGCTCGTCACCACGCGGTTTCTAAAACTATAAGCTTGCACTGTGAATAAGCTTGATTTTCTGCTTTAGAAATCCCTCACCTGCCAGCCGGCGCTCAGGGCATACTGCTAAAAGACTCCATGAAAAGCCCAGGTGCATGCACTGGGAATCAAGTCCTTCATTCGTTTTAATTACAGGTCGGCACAAGTGAGAGAGGTTGGTGAAGAAACTGCCTTCCTAAGACATTCATTAGAAATGGCAGTTTTCGGGGCGGGGTGGAGGAGTGGGGGGGCAGTGTGCTACCAAAATGCATCCATCCTTCAGCTCGCAGCCGAGTCCCCGATGTGAACGATGCTTCTGGAATCGCACACAGCCACCTTTAGATTTGTGGCTCAGCCCAGAACAGGTAAAGAGCCGAGGCAGGGACAGAAAAGCAGAGTTCACAGTCGAAGAGGAAGACGAGCTGAAATTTTAAGCTGTTACCCCCCAACCCCGGCTCCCCTACTCTCCAAACAGAGAGGTTTGTTATCTTCTCTGTCATTTCAAACATCATTAAATGGGGCTCAAAGAGGCAAGAAAAGGAGTGAGGGAGAGAGTGAGTGAGTGAGTGAGGAGTGTGTGTGCGTGTGTGTGTGTGTGTGTGTGTGTGTGTGTGTTGTGAGTCAGCAAAAGCTGGAAGCCTTACAAAAAGACTTCAGACAACAAGCTGGAGAGGACAATAGCTTCCCCCCCTCAGACAGTGAGAAATTGCATTGTCCTAAGGGATCACGGCCACCCGTGTTTAGTGCAGATAAGTGAGAACCTTCTCCGCCTTGGCCAATAGGAGCGTCGCAGCCACAGCTGCTCACAGAAGCTCTGGGTGGCCTCAGCTCCAGCCGCTCCAAATGGTTTCAAGGCAAAGACGCTGCAGCTGGGCGGTGCTCACAAGTGTTGGGGTGGGAAGGGAGGCTGCCTGCCTGCCCAAGTGGAGGCTGGCAAGCTGCAGCCCCTCGCCAGGTGCTCTAAATCCCCGCTCCCAGCTCAGGGAAAGCGCACAGAGGTCTCGGCTGCTTCTGAAGGCAGCTGAGCCTGCCTCACCACCATTTCACAGCAGTAAACTGAAACTGGGCCTCGGAGACAACAACTGTGGGGAAACTTCCCTGCCACGCAGCACTCAGTGTTCGCAGACCAAGAGGATAATTAATGCCACTTGGCCGAAAAGAGGGGCATTCCAAAGACAGTCAGCGAGGAGACAGCAGGCTTGCCACATACCCTACACCGCAGACACAAAGCCTCTTGAGGCAGTCCCTTTAAAGACTCAGGCCAATCTGATCAAGCACTTACAGCTGCAGTAATTTTTTTTTTCATTTTGATTTTTTTTAACTTTTTATGTTATTTTGGAGTATAGTTGATTAATGATGATGTGATAGTTTCACATATACAGCAAAGTGATTGGGTTCTACATACACAAGTATCTAATTCTTTTTCAAATTCTTGTCCCATTTAGGTTGTTACATAATACTGGGCAGAGTTCCCTGTGTTACACAGTAGGTCCTTGTTGGCTGTCCATTTTAAGTATAGCTGCAGTAAAATTTTAAATTAAAAATATATATTAACTATCCCTAGTGGGGAAAAAAATTAACATTTGAGGAAAAGGATATGAAAGCAACTGTAGAGGCTCACTTTGGGGATATTGTCATTTGCAAGGAAAAACTATTCAAATAAAAAATATTTACTTATTAATGAGTACTTGCCATCCAATTTTATCATATTTCTTGTCATGGGTTATATATTTTTTTTAATATTTTCATATCTATGGCTGATATCTCTTAAATATGCTTAACTGACAAGAAGGTTAGTCAAAAGTATCAGATAAGCTGGTACTGAAATCTCATTTTTGCATGCAGTCACCAAACCAAGTAACATTTTTGCAGAACATAAATTTGTATATCAATTCTTTTGAAAGAAAAATACATACATACATGTGTGATTTTTTTCATTAAACACATACACACGCATGTGTCCATGTTAACCAATAAGAAAAGATAACTTTAGATTTAGAAAAGTACTAAAATTGGAGCCCTGACTACTCTGTAAGTGCTGACAATAGCATTTCATGCAAAAACCAAAATGGGTAGTAGTGTTAAAAATTAAAATTAAGTCATCTGGCATCTAGATCATGGAAATGGAAGTTGAAAAGACCCGGAGACATTTTCCACTGAGTCTGTGATTTGCTATGGGGCCTACATCAAGTTGTGCTATGCCTCTGTTATAACATCTGCAAAATGGAGATAACACTTCACACTCCCTACCTCAGAGAGCTGTTAGAAGATTAGATACCAAAAAGGAAAATCCTCAAAGCCCTTTGAGTTTCTCATAAATATAAGACATGCAATTTAATAAAATACCAGCACCCTCTACACAACTCCTAAGAGGCTCAAGGCTATAGAAATAGGAAACAGACACCAGCAATGCANGCTGTTAGAAGATTAGATACCAAAAAGGAAAATCCTCAAAGCCCTTTGAGTTTCTCATAAATATAAGACATGCAATTTAATAAAATACCAGCACCCTCTACACAACTCCTAAGAGGCTCAAGGCTATAGAAATAGGAAACAGACACCAGCAATGCAACACGGCTGATACCTCACAGGGCACAATATTTAAGATCCAGGAGGCAGTGGGCAACTCAGCCCCCTAGCTTCTAATGAAAAGGTGGGGGAAATAACTCAAAATCAGATCCACTCAGGAAAAACAAAATATTCAGAGAAATAGGAAAAAAAAAACCCGGTTCTGTTTCAACAAAGTAAGTCAAAAGAAGCAACCCTGACAAGTAGAATTCCACGTTCTCCCTCTAAGTTCAATCAATAAGAGGACAATTAAACAACATTACGTAGTAGTTTTTCAGTTTTAGTAAAGTGAGTAAAAGTTGCTCAGTCATGTTTGGTTCTTTGTAATCCCATGGACTATATATAGTCAATGGAATTCTCCAGGCCAGAATACTGGAATGGGTAGCCTTTCCCTTCTCCAGGAGTTCTTCCCAACCCAGGGATTGAACCCAGATCTCCCACATTGCAGGCGGATTCTTTACCAGCCGAGCCACAAGGGAAGCCCAAGAATACTGCAGTGGGTAGCCTATCCCTTTTCCAGCAGATCTTCCCAACCCAGGAATCAAACCAGGGTCTCCTGAATCAGGCTTCCCTTATGGCTCAGCTGGTAAAGAATCCGCCTGCAATGAGGGAGATCTGGGTTCAATCCCTGGGTTGAGAAGATCCCCTGGAGAAGGGAAAGGCTACCCACTCCACTATTCTGGCCTGGAGAATTCCATGGACAGTCCATGGGGTCAAAAAGTGTTGGACATGACTGAACAACTTTCACTTTCAATTTTACTAAAATCTCAAATTGGTTCCATAGAGGAGTAATGTAATGATGCCCTTGGGTTGAAATTTAAATACTGTATTCTTACAGAGAGTATTTTTAATCCATTTGAAACGGAAATAAAAAACAAAAAGGACTATACATAGCCTTCTGTGAAAAACAATTTGGGGTTCGTAAGAAAACTGGGAGAAAAGTTACAAACATTTATACAAACTAAGATATTCTGAATGGTGGGAAATTCAAAATTTGAGTTGATTCAACCCATATTTATTATTAGTATCGTATCCAGCACTTACTGTGGACCATATGTCAGGTTAAAATAAAAGAGAGAAATAATGTCTTATTCCTGGCTCTCATGAACCTCAACGTCTAGCCAGGAGACAGAGACACAATGAAGCGGAATACAGTGTGGTAAGGGTTAGGATCAAGCATAAACACAGCACTGAGAAGAACAGAANAATGTCTTATTCCTGGCTCTCATGAACCTCAACGTCTAGCCAGGAGACAGAGACACAATGAAGCGGAATACAGTGTGGTAAGGGTTAGGATCAAGCATAAACACAGCACTGAGAAGAACAGAAAAAAGAAGTAATTAATTCTGCATGAAGAGAGTGGGGGGTTGGGGTTCAGGAAAGTTTCAGAAAACTGACATTTGAAACAGGACCTTATAAAATGAACAATACTCCACTGGACACAGAAGGGCAAAGAGCATTCTAGATAAGCAAACAGCAGCCCCATCTCAGGGCACATCTGTATATGCCCTTGTTCAGCGAGGAACAATGGGAACCATCTGGAAAGACATGGATTCCAAGGTCTCCGTGGGCAAGAGGAAGAGCATCATGGATGGTATTCTGAAAAAAGGACTTGGTATTGTCTACAACTCAAAATGTAAGACTGACGCAAGATGGACAGCAGCAGCGGAGATGGTCCCGGGCCCTGACGTGAGACAGACCTGGGAAATCAACGGCCTCGGGGAGACCAGTTCTCTAGGTGGAGGTGAGGTGGAGAAGGAGGCAGAGAAACCAACGAGCTTGGCAAACCTTAAGCATGACGCGGCGATGGTCGGGCCAGGGTTTCCAGAGAGAGCAGACCCAAATTGGGCGGGGGGAACAGAGCATCACAGTTCAAATAAAATGACTTCCCTGGTGGCCCAGGGGTTAAGATTCCACCTGCAAATGCAGGGGTCATAGGTTCGACCCCTGCCCTGGGAAGAGTCCACACGCTGTGGAGCAGCGATGCCCGTGCACCCCACAGCCTGTGCTCTGCAACTAGAGACGCCCGTGCACTGCAACGAGAGAAGGCCTATGCACAGCAATGGAAACCAAGTGCAGCCCACATTCTNGCTCTTCAAAAGACACTAGTAAAAGACTCTTGATTCTCACAGAAAGGGAAACAATATTTTCAAAACCTGTGTATCTAAAATTTGATTTGTTTCTAGAGTATATAAAGAAGTTTTAGAATTCAATACTAACAAAATAAAAACTAATTTAACAGCAACAACAAAAAGATGACCCCCCAAAAGTTAAACAACTCACCAAAGAAGGAATGTGTGTGTGTGTGTGTGCGCGCGCGCGTGTGTGAGTCACTTAGTTATGTCCAACTCTTTGCCACCCCTTGGATGTTCCTCTGTCCATGGGATTCTCCAAGCAAGAATACTGGACTAGGTTGCCATTCCCTTCTCCAGAGGATCTTCCCAACACAGGGATTGGCCCTGGGTCTCCAGCACTTCAGGCAGATTCTTTACCATCTGAGTCATCATATACTGATGACAAATAGGTATATAAAAATGCTCAAAGTCATTAGTTATTATGTGTGTTATGTGTGTTATTTGCTCAGTCATGCCCGACTCTTTGCAACCCCATGGACTGCAGCCCTCTGTCCATGAGATTTTTCAGGCAAGGATACTAGAGTGAGTTGCCATTTCCTTCTCGGAAAGGCAAATTAAAACCATATTGAAATATCACCATATACCTATTACGGATTTCTCTACGTATTTACATATAAAAACTCTGATGGGCTTCCCTGTTGGCTCAGTGGTCAAGTATCTGCCTGCCAATGCAGGAGACACCAGATCTATCCCTGATCCGACAAGATCCCACACACCTCAGAGCAACTAAGCCCGTGCACCACAACTATTGAGGCNGTATTTACATATAAAAACTCTGATGGGCTTCCCTGTTGGCTCAGTGGTCAAGTATCTGCCTGCCAATGCAGGAGACACCAGATCTATCCCTGATCCGACAAGATCCCACACACCTCAGAGCAACTAAGCCCGTGCACCACAACTATTGAGGCTGTGTTCTAGAGCCAGGGAGCTCTAGAACTACTGGGCCCCCACTCTTAGAGCTGTGCTTCACAGCAAGATGAGCCTCTGCAATGAGAAGACTGCACATCACCAGTAGAGAGTAGCCCCTACTCATTGCAGCTAGAGAAAAACCTGCACAGCTTAGACCCACACAGCCAAAAATAAATAAATAAAGTTAAATATATATACAACACTGGCTAGTTTGTGAAGCAAATGAAATACTCATGCACTATTGCTCCTGAGAATGTATATTGACACAGCCGCAAGGCACTTTCTTAAAAAAATTAAACTTCATGACCCAGCTGGCTCTCTTTTAGGGTATTTATTTACCTAAGAGAAAGGCAATCATATGTTCATACATAGACTTACACACAAATGTTTACAGAAACTTTATTAGTAAAATATCCCAAACTGGAAATGACCTAAATGCCCGTTAATATTAATAGATGAATGAATAAACAAATTGTGGTGTATCTATACAATGGAATACTACTCAAAAATAAAAAGTGATGAACTACCCATACCTCCAGTGTAAATGAATCTCATATAACTATGCTAAATTTTTAAAAGGGAAAAAAGAACACGTACTCTATTATTCCATTTATTTGATATTCTAGAAAGTGCAAGCTACATTTTAATGATGGAGAGCAGACCAGCAGCTGCCTAGTTGACAAAGCAGGAGGAGGTGAGGATTATAAAGGAGCATGGGAAACTTTTGGTGATGATCAATATGTTTACTATCCTTATTATCGTGATGGTTTTATGAGATATACATAATTCAAAACATGTTAAATTCCATAATTCAAATGTGTACAATTTGGCATATATCAGTTCTATCATAATTTTAAAGTCTTTGTACCTGACTGTTATGTCTCTGTAATATTTGCATACATCTTCTCAAGGATTGACTGTTTACTACCAAACCAGGACTACATGTTCAGTTGCAGAAAGTAATAACACTTATAGCTGTAGTCCTCTTCAGTCAGTTAAGGGTAGCCTTCCACTCCAAACAGAGCTGCTGCTTAATCAAGTTGTGTTCTTATCAAATATATGCAACTTAAGTATTTGAATTAAGAATGTTATTATTGGGTTCTTCAGTTCCTTTTCTCAGCATTTATACAAACTATCTGCTCTTACTTCTTAATGGGAATAAATTATTCATTAGGAGAAACAGTCTGGCTGACAGATGGAACATCAAATCAGGCAGCCAAAATTCTCTTTTTCCTCACATTTAAAGTGACCATGTTGTTGTTGTTTAGTTACTAAGTCATGTCTGACTCTTTGCAACTCCATGGACTATAGCCTACCAGACTCCTCTCTCCATGAGATTCTCCAGGCAAGAGCATTGGAGTGGGTAGCCATTCCCTTCTCCAGGGGATCTTCCCAACCCAGGGATGGAACTCAGGTCTCCTGGATTGCAGGTAGAATTTTTACCATCAGTGCCACCAGGGCAGCCCCTTAAATGACCATGGGCAGTCCCTTCACCTCTCCAAGCTTTGATAACCTACTATCAATGTCAGGACATGAATTCCTCTCAGAACTATTGCTACAACAGAATATGTGTGAGGAACACTTCCGGTTCAAACAGCCATGACATTACACATCTACCAAAATTTTAAATCAGACTTTTAAATAAGCCAAGATCATACAAAGAATTTTAGAATAACTTACAATAAACATCACAATTACCTAAGAATTCATAGAAAATTCTTTCTACCTAGAAAAAAAATTTTTGGAAAGAGCAATTTCTCTAATGTTTTATTTTATGCATCGTTCAATGAGTTTATAAAGGAATATAGGCACTTTAAAAGTATTGATTTAAAATGTTTCCTTGGTAATATTTCTAAACATTACCTCAGTTGATATTTATAGTTTTGTAGCACTTTGGGGCAGTAAAGGAATTTAATCTTCTTATTTTAAAATAGAAAAAAGAAAAAAAGAACCTTGGATCTCAGAGGTGTTCAACAAGAGATTAGAAGCACTCTATTATATAAGCAGAATTTGGTGCGGTATTTTAATATACAGAGAATTCCTAGAGAAACAAAAACCCGTTATTGTCCTGATGAAATGTTCAAATAAAGATGTTCGATTTTTACTGCCCCTAAAATAATTGTCTTAGTGAAATGATCAAAATAGACTTGATTCTGTGGCCATATTTGTCCATTCAATAAGATTCGCTTTTAAATGATAAAATTTGGTGTTACATCTGATGAAACATAGCAGGAATGTTCCAAAGTTGTCTTCATTTTTGTTGTCGTGAGTAGCATGTCTCTGTATGAAAATATACAGAGGGATATCACTGTATTGACCTCATACAGGCAGATAATCTTTCAAACTAATACTCTACCTTTGTATCCAGTATTACTTCATGTGTTTCCAGAAAAGTTATTATTAACCACCACATCTTATTTTGTCTCTTTAGAAAAAGCAGTTAACACAAACACTAAACATGAGCCTAGAAATGATAGCTAGTTAGATTTTTCAAAGAATAAACTTATATTTCTGATTACTGACTCTAAGCTGACTAGTATTAAATGCCTTGGTGGAATGAACAGAAATAAAGTAATTACGTATAACTATTCATTGTTCTGTTGCTTTCAAGAAATATAAAAATCAAATTCCTTGAATCCCTATGGCTCAACCAAAAAAATCTAGCATAAGTTGAGCACGTAATGCAAAGTCATGTTTTNAGACAATGGACTTTTGGCCTCAGAGGGAGTAGGAGAGGGCGGGATGATCTGGGAGAACGGCATTGAAGCAAAGTCATGTTTTAAATATAAATGTTACATATTCCCTAATCCCTTAGAAATATTGTTAGCCATAAAATCTGGGTAATCTAGCAGTCATTTTATCTTTCCATTATTCTGTGCAAAGATTTCAATATGTTACTTTCCATAATCTTCTGTTTCTTTCTGTCCAACTTCCAAAAGTAGAAAGCTTCTGATATTACAAAAAGACACAGCAGTGTCCTCTTGAGTGTCTTGAAGATCATCTGTCCTGTCAGACATGATGTAATTTGTCAGTGATTACTATAAATCCATTGCAATGAAACAATATGCACCAAAAATCATGTTGTATCAGTAGGCAAACACTCCACACAGCACCCATAACCTGAGTCTACAGAAAACGTCCAATCAAATGTAAAGATAATTAACGTGCATTGATATTTTTCAGAAAGAGTAAATATATTTCGTGTTGATATTTATTCACCAGTGTACAAAAGGATATCTTAGGCCAGATAGTCACTTTTTCTTTGTCTATTATTCTTTTTCTTTGTCTATTGTCTATAAATGGACTGTACTGGGTTGAGCCAGGCAAAAAGAAACAGAAATCATGGAGCAGATTGCCCAAAAAAAGAACTATTACGATTGAGAAAGAGCTCTATTTTTTTTGCAATTAAATTATTCAACTAAATCAAGATAATTAATTATAATTAGAAAAGACTATTCAAAATCACATTTTACTCTGCTTTAATTTTTCTTTGTTAATACTGTATATGAATTTTAAAAAGCTTTCCTTCTTGACTGCTGTAAATTTACAAGGACAACAAGTAAAATGTCTCATATTCATAGAACTTGGTCATAATAGTAATTAATTCTCTCTACATTTCTAAAATTCACACTCTCACAGTTTCTGCAGAAAACATTTTAAAATAAAGTTTCTTAAAAGTTGACCTGGCTTATCTTAAGTTAAATAGAAAAAGCCCAAGGCCTCAGACACAAAGTGAAACTTACCTTTGTAAAAGAAGATATGTCTGTCTGCATTCTTTGCACAGATGAATAATCTAAAACACGGAGTTTAAATGCATTTGAGGCCAAGGAGAGTTTCTTCACCACGTGCTGTGAGTTAATGTATTTTACTATAAAGCATTGGAACTTCATTTCTGGTAGTCATGAGTCCCTTTAAGGATTTATTGAAAATTATAGATTTCTCCAAGGCAAACCACACATATACACACAATTTTTTTATAGAGTTAGGGGACACTTTGTGATCTAGCTGATATTCAAGTCAAGACCTGAGCTCCACCTTAGGAAACCATTCATTTGTAATGGTAAATAAGCAGGTTTCAACATAATCTGTTGGAGGCTCAAACAGGCCCTATTTTTGAGTTTTCTCTGTTATCCTGTTCCTGACTTCCCTGCTTTAGCACTGTTGCACTCCATTCATAGTCTTTATCTTTAGGTCTTGACTTCCACTGACCAAAATCCTCTTTTTCTTCCAGCTTTGCTCATAGTCCAACAGGATCTAGGTGCATGAATTTTTATTCACTATGACAAATTATTCACCTTGGCAATGGTGATATCTTATTATTTTCCATTTTTAGAACTGCAATTGTATGCTAATAACTGATGAATGGACATATACAGACTACCAAATTTCCCTGGGTGCAAAATTCCAATGTCACCAATGAAACAGAGCATAAATGGGAATTCTTACTTCATCTGAAAAAACTGTCCCTATTGACCAACCATAACATTCTAAAGGGGATACTCATTGAATAAAATGAGAATAAGAAAGCTTTGCCTAAGTAATCAGAGCAGAAAATATTAGAGACGGAAGAAGGAGTCAAGAGCAGATTCTTTTCAGTTCAGTTTATTTTTTCAAAAAGGCAAGGTTTCTTTTAATTGACATCCAGAGCAATATCCATGCCTTTAAATTACTGTTTTTTTTCCTTGATAACAAAATGAATCATCAAAGAAAATTAATTGCTTCATCATTAGTGTTTTATTTCAACTATTTTATTGCACTTATTTTACTATTGGAAAGCTCATATTAAAAATTAAAAAGCTTATACTAAAAGATAACAATGAAGTCTTAGTGTTAAAATATTTCTGCCTTTGTTATCAAGTGGTTCTTGATTACTTGAAGATAAATTTGCTTATTTTTCCCAAACCTCTGTCTCTCAGATTAAAGAAATGATAGCACTGAGTTCCAAATATATTATAATTTGATTTTCTTCTATGTCAATTTTATTGATGATTAAACATGGAAACATTCATGCTGAGGAAAGAATCCTAAACCACGGATACAGAGAAAGGAAAAAGAAAGGGTTCCCAGCACAGGGAAGTTGGCATCCATTTCCTCATGTAACCTGCACAGGAAAATACATCTTTTTCTTGTTTTGGGACACTGAAATTCTAAGCAGATCAAGTAACAAACCAAGAAATGACATTTGGTACATCTGTTCAGCTGTTAGGCTTCAGCTTCTTCACCTGAAGGACAGGAATGTTCCAGGATGCAGCTACACAATGTGCAGTCTATAAATCAGCACCATGGGCATTACCTGGAAGCTGCTTAGAAGCAGAGACATTCAGGCCTCCACCCTCCAGAGACTCCCAGAACCAGAACTTACCTTGTAATAAGGTCCCCAGGTGACCGTTCCTTACAGTCAAGTTTGACAAGCATTGAGCATGATGGCTTTTCCCCAAGACTCGAAGGAAATCGTACTGGAAAAAAAGAAAAAGAGGGAAACTCTCCCTCTGCACTTTGCAATCTCTCACCTATTTCACAGAAATAATTATAGCCCCAGGTTCTCTGTTTCTGGGAAAACACATGCAGCCACTTGTGAGTTCAATTAAGAAATCAAAGGCATGGTTTTACAAACAAAAATTTTATAGAAAAAGTAAAGGGAAAAAAAAGACTAGACCGAGTAAGTTTCTTTGAAAATTTGTCTGTTTGTTTTTTATGACAGGAGAAGATGAACATAGACTGACTTCTCCAGAAAGATAATAGGGAAAATTTGCCTAAGAGCATGCTATTGAAAATAAGATACAGATGCAATAAAGGAGAGCGTTGACAGGTAACAAGAAAACAAGCACAGTACAGAAGGCTGTTTATTGTAATGCATGGGTATATGTAACACTGTCTTGAATCTCAAAATTGATTTTCCTTTCTTCTGAAGCAATGGTGTCTTGAGTACAACAAAATAAAAGGAAGAAACACCCGTAGTCTAAAGTTGGACTGAAGCAGCACTACTTGGCAACCGTATTGCAAGCTTAATAATATTAGGACAATGTCATTTGAAGGGAGACATATTTTCCTTCCACTTGCTGAGTCTCTGAAATGCCTATAAGGGTATGAAAGATGTGGGTAATAATGGAGCAGATGCATCTGAATTAGAGCTATATTTTCCTCAAATGTTTCAAATTTAAAAATCCAATTAAATGCTGTGGTTTCCTTAGTAATTTTTCAGTATAAGTTTTTTTCTTTCCCCTCCCAATTCCTTGGCTATGTATAGCCTATGAGTTTTTTAAAAGAATAACATTGCCTGAGGAATCCAAACAAAGTGAAAGGAAACCCATTCTTGGTAAACAAAGGAAATGGGGTACTCTCTATGAGCACTAATAATTTTCTCTATCAACAAATGCATCTGCAGTTCAGTTCAGTCGCTCAGTCATGTCCGACTCTTTGCAACCCCATGAATCACAGAACGCCAGGCCTCCCTGTCCATCACCATCTCCCGGAGTTCACTCAGATTCATGTCCATAGAGTCAGTGATGCCATCCAGCCATCTCATCCTCTGTCATCCCCTTCTCCTCCTGCCCCTAATCCCTCCAGGCATCAGAGTCTTTTCCAATGAATCAACTCTTCACATGAGGTGGCCAAAGTATTGGAGTTTCAGCTTTAGCATCATTCCTTCCAAAGAACACCCAGGACTGATCTCCTTTAGAATGAGCTGGTTGGATCTCCTTGCAGTCCAAGGGATTCTCAAGAGTCTTCTCCAACACCACAGTTTAAAAGCATCAATTCTTTAGCATTCAGCTTTCTTCACAGTCCAACTCTCACATCCATACATAACCACTGGAAAAACCATAGCCTTGACTAGACGGACCTTTGTTGGCAAAGTAATGCCTCTGCTTTTTAATGTGCTATCTAGGTTGATTATAACTTACCTTCCAAGGAGTAAGCATTTGCAGTAGATGGATACAAATACAAAATACCTTATCCTGGGACTGATAGCATGGTAGATTTTTGCTTCACTTGCCTATGCTGAGAAGTTTGGTGTGTCTTCCCCCCTACCCCCCAATGGGTGGCGTACGTGTGGGCATGCTGAGTCATGTCTGACTCTTTTGAGACTCCATAGACTGTAGCCCACCAGGATCCTTTGTCCTTGGGATTCTCCCGGCAAGAATACTGGAATGGGTTGACATTTCCTTCTGCAGGGGATATTCCTGACCCAGGGATCAAACCTGCATTTCTGGCATCGCTTACATTGGCAGGCAGATGTTTTTACCACTAGTGCCGCCTGGGAAGCCCAATAACATCAGCAATTTGAACAAATCAAAAATTTTGGATAAAATTTTAATAAAAGTTAAGATGCTGGAGGAAGACCAGATTTATCACATAGAGGCCAAGCTTTTCTCAAGTAGATCCCTAAGCAAACTCAAAAATAGCAATGAAAATATTTAAACTATACAAGGATGTTTGGGAAATACAGATTGTGAACGTCTAACAAATTTCTAACATTCCCCAGGGTGATGGTTCCTTTTCTAGTATGTTCAAGTAACTTTTTTGGAAGTCTTTCAAAGAACTGACACAGGCTGTTTGCATAAGTACAGGATCTAAGGCACTCTGTCTAGTAGAAGGAGCTCAGGGTTCTGTGAGGAGGTCATTCTAAGGACTATTTAAAGGGCACACTGAATGAGCCAAGGCTGCATGTGTTAGACCCTTTGAAGAGTAAATTCAGAACCACTCTATACAAATCGTGGTTATAGACACTAGAAACCAATTATTGAAAATACATAAACATAAGCCAACAATGCTTCCTTGTAAGCAGCAAATCTTCATTAAGTCTTTTGGCATTGATTGCATTCACATGATTCATTTTGAACTCTCCTTAATAATGTGAATTTAATGCATAGTTTCTTTATAATGACATTTTTTAATTACCACATAATCACAGGTGGAAAAAAAAGTATCTTTCATTTGGTCCATTTTATGAGGCTAAGCAAACAAATCTATAAAATAATTTATTCTGCTAGTTGCTTGGAAACCTTATTGTTGATATGACAGCCCTAGCATAATAAATCAAATCACCACTTTCTTTTATTTGCATATAGAAGTCATATATTTTCAGAAGAAAAGTGCTATTTCTTTTTCCTATACTACAGTGACATCTACAGAAAGGAATAAAGAAAAACTGAAAGGAGAGAGCTTTCTTTCCTTTTTTTTAAATACTCTAACATAAAGTACATTAAAACTCCCAGCTTTAAAAAATAAATTTAATGGTTTCAACACAAAAATCTTTTTTATAAGGACCCTAAAAATCTCAGAAGGCTTAATTTATAGAAACTTACAACTTGTGCTTTCTGAAAAATCTAGGGAATAGAATTTTCCAAGCAAAGTTAGTCATGTAAATTCCAAATAGAAGTAATTATTTCCTTCTTGAGGATCAGCGGATACTTGAATTTTTAAAAGATCAGCATTTATAGTCAAGTGTAAATAATCACAGATTCCCAGGTGGCTCAGTGGTAAGGAATCTGCCTGGTAATGCAGGAGATGCTGGTTCAGTATCTAAATGGGGAAGATTCCTTGGAGGAGGAGATGGCAACCTACTCCAGTATTCATGCTGGGAAAATTCCAGGGACTGAGGATTCTGGCAGGCTACAGCCCATGGGGGTCACAAAGAGTCCAACATGACTGAGCAACACACACACACACACACACACACACACACACACACACACACACGCATAAATAATCACTTGTCTTCAGAGCTTCTTTCAAAATGCCTCATCATACATTTTGCAATCCATTACTATAGAATTTTTTTTTTAATTTCCTGTCCACTTAAAAATAGTTTTAACAAGTTTTTGTGCTTAGATGTAGGGGGAGAGCAGGAACAATATAAGTACCAAACTCATATCAAAAAAATTATTAGTGAGAACTTTTAAAATTTCTCATTCACCAAATATCTACCTTCTCTGACTACAAAGACTGATAGAGAGGAGAAAGATCTTAATTCCTGTGTTCTAGTCTCCATAAGTTATTCCACCTACACCTCATTAAAAAGAACACAAAAGAAAATAATTCTCCTTTTTTGTCAGGGTCACTACCACAACAGCGATGTTCAAGAGAAAAATGTCACTTTGAGTGGAGCCTATTGAAAGAGTTTCCTTTCTACAGAGCCTCAACATGGCCCACAGTGACAGGTCTCAGTGTAACTTCCAAGAGGTGGTAAAGTTATGCAAACCAATACAGAAGCTTTGTATTAGTGGGAAAGAATCTTTCAGAGATCCTGTGTCATGAATACTTTCTCACTAACAGTACTTCCCTTACAAATCAGATCAAGAGGAAAGGGTATTGTGACATTGTCCTTGTTATAATCATTATCACAGCCATCACCATCATCATAGCCATCATCATCATCATGTTGTTTTGTTTGGAAGAGAATGTAAGTGCATGGTATGGTAGAGATTGATGAAGGAGTAAGGAGTCTGGCTAGTGTTGAGGGGTATTTGAGAAAGAAAATAATTTCGGTTCAAGAAAACAAATTAAGTTATCACAAAAAACACTTACCAAACACCTGCTATACACCATGCTCTGTGTTCACAGGAAAAGGTACAAAGGAAAGTAGAAATGAGATAGTCACAAACATGGAAATTAATCCTTGGATGTTCAGTAGAGATTTGTCTGAAAGATATTTTTGTTTAATATCTAAGTCATGTCTGACTCTTGCAACCTCATGGACTGTAGCTCTCCAGGCTCCTTTGTCCATGGGATTTCCCAGGCAAGAATACTGGAGTGGGTTGCCATCCCCTTTTCCAGGGGATCCTCTGACCCACGGATCAAACCCAAGTCTTCTGCTTGGCAGGTGGATTATTTACCACTGTGCCACCTGGAAAGCCTGTCTGAAAGATAGCTATACATAAATGACTAGAGAGAGAGAGAATGATTGATTGGATTGATGATATATAGTTGATAAATAGGCAGAAGAAAACTTTTTTCCTCCACAATAGGCATTAGTTTTGTATTTTGTGTTCAGCTTTGCAGGAACGGCTTTAATTCTTAGAAATAGGTATGATTCCTACTGTGTTATTATTTTACATGCACAGAATTGATGTTTATTAGAAAGGATATTGCTTCATCAAAAGCAACAGCCTTCCTTTTCTGCCCCTGGCATCACACATTTCAAAAGTACAGGAGGCTCCTACTTTTAAGAAATCCCTTAATCCTGCCTTCATCTAAGAGGCACTGTGCTCATTCCCATAAACTCTTCCAGAGTATTCTGCATGATATAGAAGAAGTAATCTTTTACTGAGCTGCTCCTCTCACATTTAGCACTGGTCATAACAAAGATCCCAGTGCAGTCACAAAGAAATTGTTAATGAGAATGAAGCACAAATTTATCATTTATGATAAATGTTGATGTTGGAGATAGATTCAAGAGGAGACTGTTATATTGTATCTGTTATGTAACAGTATGTATTTCACTACCTAATGTTTATTAAAGGAACATTAACTTCACATCAGTTACTAAGATTCTGATTCTAGGAAAATTGATCTACTTCTCTATGACAATTGATCTTCTATAAAATTTAAAACCTGTTTGGAGTCACTTTATATAACTTCTTTTTCAAAGAGCACTAGATAATAAATCCAATCTGAGATTCTAAGCAAGGTTTATACCTGTGAGATAGGATCTGGTAAATCATGCAGAAATTAGGAAATATCTGTGTGATCCAACTTCTCTTTTTTCAGTGGCCATCACATATAACTCAGAAAATGGGCTCTAGGACATGACAAGACTGGGATCCTCTGAGCCCATGCTTGGCACAAGTGTGTGACAGGTCAGGAGCTAGGCAAATCCAACAGATATGACCCAAGGAAACAAATGAAATCAACATTTAAATTTACAAACTCCAAAACCTACTTGTGCCTGCCTTTTCCCCACTGTCTATTTAGACCCCTTATTTTCCATTTCCATCTCCTCTGGCACCCTGGTTCGAGATACTTGAACGTCCTCATTCTAGATTATGACTGATTCTGCCTCCTGGCTCTTACTTAGATTTTGCTTCCTCAGGAAGTCTTGGGGGCTCTCTTCTCTGCACTGTGTCCCCCTGCATTTCTCCAGTCAAAGGCCTGTTTTGTGAGCTCTACCCCAATCCTAGCTTGGGTCACAGCAGTTGGGCTCTGACAAGCAGGCTTCTCTCTGCTGGGGGCTGCCTAAGTTGGCAATATGAAATGACTTAAGGGGATCGGAGTGTCCTCTCACCTCTGCCCTATACATTGTTGTTTCACCAGACAAAGTCAGCAAATCCCTCTGTGAGCTCTTCAGTTATGATCCTAAAATCTTTTTTTTTTTTTGATATTTCATAGATACTCAAAGCACAAGAGTTTTGAATGACATAAAAGCCAATGCAAGTTAGCACTAATACACATTGTATGGAAAGCCATTGCTGAATTCCTGTGCATGAGTGCATGCAAAGTCATTTTAGTCATGTCAGACTCTGTGAGACCCCATGGACTGTAGACCACCAGTCTCCTCTGCCCATGGGATTCTCTAGGCAAAAATACCCGAGTGGAATGCCATGCCCTACTCCAGGGGATCTTCCCCACCCAGGGATCAAACCCATGTCTCTTAGGTCTACCTGTATTGGGAGGTTGGGTTCTTTACTGCTAGTACCACCTGGGATGCCCTGCTGAACTTCTAGAGCATCCCTATTTGGATTATGGAATTGTTGTGGCCTCTGACTTCACTTAGTTGTTCTTCAATTTGAGAATTAAAATATGAAGTATTATGTGACAGTGTGCAGCTATACAAAAACACTAGTGTATTAAGTTCAGTTCAATCACTCAGCCGTGTCTGACTCTTTGTAATCCTGTGGACTGTAGCATGCCAGGCCTCCCTGTCTATCACCAAATCCCAGAGCTTACTCAAACTGATGTCCACTGAGTCAGTGATGCCATCCAACCATCTTATCCTCTATCATCCCCTTCTCTTCCTGCCTTCAATCTTTCCCAGCAGCAGGGGCTTTTCTAATGAGTCAGCTCTTCACATCAGGTGGCCAAAATATTATAGTTTCAGCTTCAACATCAGTCCTTCCAATGAACACCCAGGACTGATCTCCTTTAGGATGGACTGGTTGGATCTCCTTGCATTCCAAGGGACTCTCAAGAGTCTTCTCCAACACCACAGTTAAAAAGCATCAATTATTCACCACTTAGCTTTCTTTATAGTTCAACTCTCACATCCATACATGACTACTGGAAAAACCATAGCTTTGACTAGACAGACCTTTGTTGGCAAAGTAATATCTCTGCTTTTTAATATGCTCTCTAGGTTGATCATAGGTTTTCTTCCAAGGAGCAAGTGTCTTTTCATTTCATAGCTACAGTCACCATCTGCAGTGATTTTGGAGCCCAAAAAAATAAAGTCTGCCACTGTTTCCATTGTTTTCCCATCTATTTGCCATGAAGTGATGGAACTGTATATTAAGTTACTTAAATATTATTAGCTTGAATTCTGAAACTCATTCACCCAGCACATACATATGCACTGCCATTTATCCACCATCCCTGTGTGCTAGGCATCCTTGGATGACCAGATGAGTGTGACAAACAGAGGCNTGTATATTAAGTTACTTAAATATTATTAGCTTGAATTCTGAAACTCATTCACCCAGCACATACATATGCACTGCCATTTATCCACCATCCCTGTGTGCTAGGCATCCTTGGATGACCAGATGAGTGTGAAAAACAGGGGCCCTGCCTTAATGGAGCTCTCTGTCTTGCCCAGAGGAGTGAAAAATAGACTGTTATAAAATGATCATCAGGTGTCCATTTTTAAGTAATTACTAAAAATAAATAAATAAAGTAATTGCTATGAAGGAAAATTAAAAGGAGCCATAAACCCAGAGGGAGAGGATCTGATCTTGTCTGAGGTCATTTGAGAAGGCTTTCTAGGGAAAGTGACATTTTTTGCTGAGATTTGAAAGTAGGGTTTAATTAGGTAGCGAGAATGATTGTGAGTAGGGGAGAAACTTTCCTGGCAGGGGAGATTTGCTTGTGGAGAGATATAAAAGGCTCTATACCTTTGAGTAATTTAAAGATGACCAGGGTCTCTGGAACATGTGAGAGGATTAGGCTGTCTCATAAGGAAGCTATTGGCACCAGTGACTGATTTCATGCGGGGCTTCCCCTGTGGCTCAGGGGTAAAGAATCCGCCTGCAATGTAGGAGCCACAGGAGATGCAGGTTCAATCCCTGGGTTGGGAAGATCTCCTGGAGAGGGCATGGCAACACTAGTATTCTTGTCTGGAGGATCACATGGACAGAAGAGCCTGGTAGGCTGCTGTCCATGGGGTCTCACAGAGTCAAACACGACTGAAGCAACTCGTCATGCCTGCATGCATTGGAGAAGGAAATGGCAAACCAACCAGTGTTCTTGCCTAGAGAATCCCAGGGACAGAGGAGTCTGGTGGGCTGCCATCTGTGGGGTCGCACAGAGTCGGACACGACTGAAGCGACTTAGCAGCAGCCTCATGGGCATAATAATTTTCTCTTATTCATTTCATTGATTTTCAAAGTCACCTTGAACTGACTGAAGGAGGCTCTCTTCTGTTTTCCATGTGATAGTAATCTACAAATTCTCTAGCTGTCAGTAGCTGGCACAATTCACTTACTCTCCACAGGGTGCTGCAGTCCATGGGGTTGCAAAAGAGTCCAACAGGACTTAGCAACTGAACAACACAGCATTTTAGTCATTGAAACAAAGTTGGCAATTTCATAGACCAATAATGTGACACTTATGTTAGCTGATGATAATTCATCTCTTACTCTGTGCCAGGAACCAAAATAAGTCCTTTATCTGGTGAATTTCTCACAGCCAGAACTGGATCCCAGGATTTCTAATGGTCAACTCAGTGGTCTTACTACAACACCATGCTCCTCTCTCCACCATTAATCACCATTGTGAGGTACACACTTAGAATTTAATAGAGCAGGAACACGTGCAAGACCTAGGGATTTGTCTAGGGCCCACTTATGTAAAGATCACACATAAAGCAAAGGACAGGCTTATTGATGAGGAAGACTTCTTGGAACAGGACAGCTGGTTGATGGGTTCTTTGATAAAGATCAGTGAAGAGAGAAGTTCTTGGGTAAGAAGGGCAGTGCATCCTTTGAAAATGAATTTCATTATGGCTGTCAGGATCCCAAGAGTTTTCTCAACAGATACACTCCTTTTTAAAAGGGAGGAGAAAAATAATTATTTGGCAAGTTTAGCATCCATTTATTCTTCAGACTAGGTTGGCTACAAGGGTTTAGGATCACACAAGCTGAGGTAAAAGAGCCTTCCAAATAACTTTTCTCTTTCCAAGGAGGTCAGGACTCTGGTTACCACTGGTGACGTTTTTGCTTTGAAAGTAAGGCAGCGTGGTGGGCTACAGTCTGAGGGTCTCAAAGAGTCAGACACGGCTGAGGGACTACACTACTAAGAATGGAGGGATAAATACACATTCAAGCAACACACAACATCTTCTATTGAGAGAAGGTATATTACATGTCTTGCACAGTTGGTGTCTGAACTGTCATGTATGTTTTAGATGTAATACAATTCCCACAAGACATAACAGCAAGCATGAAGCATTTTCTATTTTTACTATATGACAGTCTAGAAAGAAAATGAAAATGGGATGCAGTCTTATCACTGCTGCTGCTGCTGCTGCTAAGTCGCTTCAGTCGTGTCCGATTCTGTGCGACCCCATAGACAGGGGCCCACTGTCTCTGGGATTCTCCAGGCAAGAACACTGGAGTGGATTGCCATTTCCTTCTCCAATGCATGAAAGTGAAAAGCGAAAGTGAAGTCGCTCAGTCGTGCCCAACTCTTAGCGACCCCATGGACTGCAGCCTACCAGGCTCCTCCATCCATGGGATTCTCAAGCACTTGAAGGGAGAAAGGGATTTCCTAAAGCAGTACTCTAACATTGCCTATAGATTTTGACTGATAAGCAAACAATTTAGTTTCCTTCTTTGTGCTAGATAATTAACCATATATCAACTGGAAAATATAATTATTCATAAAGAGATTCTCCCCGAATCATGTTTACTGACTTACCTGTATAATTATAGTTCTATTACCCATTTGCATTTTATTCAAGTATATCATATTACATATGGTTATATTCATTCATTCATTTTTTGACTAACATTGAGTAGGTAGCAAAGACAGAATTCTCAAAGAAACAGAATCTAGAAGAGGCTTAAATCTAAGTCTCATTTATTACTTAAATCAGGCAAATGAATTTCAGTTTACATCTATGACAAGTACTTCCAAGTGTTGTAAGAGATTTTGTGAAAAGAGATTGACCCTTTCCAAGAGGCCAGAAGAAGCCTTCACCTTGTGCTGTGCAAGAGCAGAGAATAAAGTGCTGCCAGTGAAGGAAAGAGGCTGAGGGAAATTGAGGAAGATGGATGGGGAAGTCAGAGTGGTTGAAATGGTAAGAGGAGGCATCTGGGACAGTCTAGTCATAGATGAGAATAGAGAAGGTAAGACGACACCAGACAGGCTTCAAAAGCCATGGTGATGGAGTTCAATTTACCCTATGGCAAGCAGGGGAATGACATATCAGATTTTCATTTTCAAAATTTAACGTGAAGAGTATAACTTAGATATCAGACAGGGTAGATGCAGGGAGAACCGTGTCTTGAAGGAGAATAGTTCACACAAAAAGAGAATACAAGTCAAAAAGAATTGTGTTTTGTGATTTTAGAATTTCTGTAGACTGTTACTATAAACTAGTATATTATGATCTCTCAGGAACTCTGAAAATATTCCTGAGCCCTTATCAGCTTCCCATTTCCACATCAGTTCCCACTGGAACTCAGCCAAATGTGGCTGCCCTGAGGTCAAAATTTCCTCCTACTTTTTTCCTTACAGAATCTCTGGTTGGTATCATATAATTCAAACTGTAGGTGGTATTACTATTTTTGTCCAATCTGGCCTTTCACGGTCAGCATTCCTCGAGGCCTGGAACACAAGTGGATTGAATTTCCATTGCATCCAACACTTTTCTTCTAATTCATTTACTAGATATTCCAGTGTTCACATTGTAGTTATGAGAATGATAAGAGCAGCTGGATTTTAACGTCACGCGTTGATGACAGACTTTTCTACATTGGAGTTGTATTTGTCCTTATCCTCTGTGTGACCTGGAAGTGCAAAATTCTTTTAACGTTCTATTGTTGGAAATAATAGGTTTCCTTTTTCCTCTGAACTTGACTGGCTCATTTTTAGCTTGTTAGGAAATACATTTCCTAATGATTAGCTCATGTTAAAGTACCTTAATTATTGTTTTATTATTGCCTTAATTATGATTTTCTATATACATTTGTACTTGTACTTAGTTGCTCAGTCGTGTCCAACTCTTTGCAACTTCATGGACTGTAGCCCACCAGGCTTCTCTATCCCATAAGGATTCCCCAGGCAAGAATACTGGAGTGGGTTGCTATGCCCTCCTCCAGGGGATCTTCCCAACCCAGGGATCAAACCCAAGTCTCCCTCATTGCAGGAGGATTCTTTACCTTCTGAGCCACCAGGGAAGCCCTCTATATATGTTGCTGCTACTGCTACTGCTAAGTCGCTTCAGTCATGTCTGACTCTGTGCAATCCCATAGACGGCAGCCCACCAGTCTCCCTTGTCCCTGGGATTCTCCAGGCAAGAATACTGGAGTGGGTTGCCATTTCCTTCTCCATGTATGAAAGTGAAAGTGAAGTCACTCAGTCGTGTTCGACTCTTAGCAACCCCATGGACTGCAGCCTACCAGGCTCCTCCACCCATGGGATTTTCCAGGCAAGAGTACTGGAGTAGGTTGCCGTTGCCTTGTTAGCATGTGCTAAATACCTCCGCAAAGGCAATTTCTAGCAGTACAGATTCACCCTTCTCCCCAAAAGCAAACATTAAACACTTGTCTCACTAAGGAGCTCATGAACAATGAAAAAATCACTTCATTTCTGAGTTGCAATGCCATTGTGTTTAAGTTATTGTCATATAAGATTTATAACCTCTCTCATATATACATATATATGTGTGTGTGTGTGTTAATTTAAATTTAATTTTTTTAATATGGGACAAGACTGAGTCTCACCGAGATATTTCAAAAGCATACTTTTTTCTGCAATGTTTTGTAATTCATTTACTTAGGAAATCACAGCTCAGATGCAGCATCTGGTTTTCAGTGAGTTCTGGCTTTTTCCCCATTTTTCCATCTGGATTGACAGAGGTATAAGTCAATCAAGTGTGAAGTCAAAGATCTTATATCAAGATAGAGTCTGGTCCAGCAATAAAGTCAAAGAATTCTCCTTACAAGCAGTGGACCATGAGACTTCTTTCTACATAGATATTGTTTTACTAATTCTATTTTTTAATATGGATGACTGCAGCCCTGCCTCTCATAAAGTTTTACTTTTGACCAAGGATTTCAGTTATGATAACCATCATTTTAAAGCATCTGCCACACCACATATCCTAGTTAGCAGTTTTAATATTCAGCAACATGGCTTTTTTTGGTAAGCATTCATCCTGTTTGAAAGACTGGAATATATAATCTACCATTAAAAAATGACCAGCAAATATAACCTGCAAAAAAGGAGAAACTACAGGATCTTGTTGGAAGAGGGTCCAAGTTTAAGACCCAGTTTTATTACTACCTCACTCAGATCTTAGCAGAATCTTTAACACCTTGAGACCTGTTCAATATCTATAAAATGGGTGAAAGTACTATTATGCAACTCAAAGTAATGTTATGAGAGAATAAAATCTAAATAGTTTCAGAATTTCCCTGGTTAAAGACTGTGCATTCTACTGCAGGGTATGCAGGTTCCAACCCTGTTCCAGGAAGTAAGACCATGTGCCAGCACAGAGCATCTGTAAATAAATAAAAAAGCTTTTGAAAAGGCTCAGAATAATTAAAGACATATTTGTATGCTCAAATCTTTCTCCCACAGAGCCTCTGACCTAAGCAAGCCTTGTAAAAAGAAAAATGGCCCCCTGCTTTTCTTCTAGACTTTAACTTTCTTGTGTCAACCCCAAATCTGAAAGAGAATGCAGTCCTAGTTCTCCAACTGGGCATCCCACAGATTACTGTTCTCAACCAAATGAGCTCTAAAGACCTCATGAAAATAATTCTCACAAAAATTTTAAAAGCCCTGGATGTTTCTAGTAGCCGTTTGGTTTGCTTTAGTTGCTGAGTTGTGTCTAACTCTTTTGTAACTCCATGGATATATAGCCCACCAGGTTTCTCTGTCCATAGGATTCCCTAGGGAATACTGGAGTGATTGCCATTTCCTTCTCCAGAGGATCTTTCAAACTCAGGGATCAAACCTGGGTCTCCTGCATTGCAGACAGTTTCTTTACTGACTGAGCCATCAGGGAAGCCCTTGAATGTAAGTATATAAGCTAGTGCATAAGTGCATGCTAAGTCGCTTCAGTCGTGTCCAACTCTTTGAGACCCTATAGACTGCAGCCTGCTAGGCTCCTCTGTCTATGGGTATTCGCTAGGCAAGAATACTGAAGTGTGCCATGCCTTACTCCAGGGGATCTTCACTGCCCAGGGATTAAACCTGAGTCTCTTTCATCTCCTGCATTGGCAGGCAGATTCTTTACCACTAGCACTACCTGGAAGCATGCACTAGATCTGAACACTATGAGCTTCCTCCTTTCCCAAGGACTCTATTTTCTGTCTACCTCCTCTAAATCCACACATTGGAATGGCAGAATCATATTGCCTAATTTTCCTAATAGTTCCAGGCCTTTAAAATTGTGTCTGTGTTATTCTGATAGATTCATTTCTCTCCTACATCTTGCCTTAAAAATGTAGCATTTGAACTTAAATGTCATTTCTCCCAAATGTTCTCAGGCTGGAATGGATCTTAAATAGTCAAGCATTTAAGACATGTCAATATATACAAAAAAGTTTTCTCCCTCAGTTCAGTTGAGTTGAGTTCAGTCACTCAATCGTGTCCAACTCTTTGTGACCCCATGAACTGCAGCATGCCAGGCCTCCCTGTCCATCACCAACTCGCGGAGTTTACTCAAACTCATGTCTGATAAGTTGGTGATGCTATCTAACCATCTCATCCTCTGTCGTCCCATTCTCCTCCTGCCCTCAACCCTTCCCAGCATCTGGTTCTTATCAAATGAGTCAGCTCTTCCCATCAGCTGGCCAAAGTATTGGATTTTCAGCTTCAACATCAGTCCTTCCAATGAACACCCAGGATTGATTTCCTTTAGGATGGACTGGTTGGANCACTGAGGAAGGTTTTCTTATCTCTCCTTGCTATTCTTTGGAACTCTGCATTTAAATGGGTATATCTTTCCTTTTCTCCTTTGCTTTTCACTTATCTTCTTTTCACAGCTATTTGTAAGGCCTCCTCAGACAGCCATTTTGGTTTTTTGCATTTCTTTTTCTTGGGGATCATCTTGATTTCTGCCTCCTCTACAATGTCACAAGCCTCCATCCATAGTTCATCAGGCACTCTGTCTATCAGATCTCATCCCTTAAATCTATTTCTCACTTCCACTATATATATAATCATAATGAATTTGATTTAGGACATACTTGAATGGTCTAGTGATTTTCCCCACTTTCTTCAATTTAAGTCTGAATTTGGCAATAAGGAGTTCATGATCTGAGCCACAGTCAGCTCCTGGTCTTGTTTTGCTGACCGTATAGAACTTCTCCATCTTTGGCTGCAAAGAATATAAGCAATCTGATTTCAGTCTTGACCATCTGGTGATGTCCATGTATAGAGTCTTCTCTTGTGTTGTTGGAATAGGGTGTTTGTTATGACCAGTGTTATGACCAATTTTCTCCCTAAGCACATGCTTTTCTGCATGCATCCCCAAGCTTAGAGAGCAGGATGAGTGAAACTGATATTTTGAGGCACTTTACTCAGCTTATTATCCACTCTCAGTGAGAAAGTAAAATGGCTTTGTAAGGCTAATCTGGGGTGTCAGTCTGTTTTCAAGCAGAATCAGAGCTTTAAGAATGATGTATGGCCACTAGCTGACAGATAAGTATCTATCCCACTCTTGAAATTTCTAAGGAGATTCCTTTGTATCCTTAAGGGAACAATGCACTATTTACATAATTGGTTGAATTGGGGGCTCATGATTACCTCTTCAATAACTATCAAGGATGTAATATTATGCATTCTTTGCTAAATGATATGAAAATGTAATAGTAAAATAACAAGTACCAATAATAGACAACATTTAATGAATGCTGTCATTTGTGTGCACCATACAAATAACTTTACATGTGTTGTCACATTTGTGCTAAGTCACTTCAGTCATGTCTATTTGTGATACTATGGACTGTCGCCTGCCAGGCTTCTCAGTCTATGGAATTCTCCAGGCAAGAATACTGGAGTGGGTTGCCATGCCCTCCTCTGGAGGATCTTCCCAACCCAGGGATGGAA
This sequence comes from Neotragus pygmaeus, assembly GCA_006410875.1. Lineage (NCBI taxonomy): Eukaryota > Metazoa > Chordata > Mammalia > Artiodactyla > Bovidae > Neotragus > Neotragus pygmaeus. Next base: position 1,356,402 of record SJYV01005987.1, on the reverse strand, counting down.
CCCGCAGCTCTAAAGTCTCCTGCATTGGCAGGCAGGTTCTTCACCACTAGCACCATTCATCTCCATAATGTAGAAAGGAAATGCTACCAGAGGAACGCACTCAGAGAAGTTAGTTACTTGCCCAAGGTGGTATGACCAAAACTGGCTTTCTGACTTCAAGTCCTCAATTGCTCTTTTCTACTCTCTTTTGAGTAAAATATACATGCAAATTCTATGACACTTCCAAAAATATTAGAGTCAGACTAAAGCTGTGAATCCCGAGGAGGACTCATGTTAGAATGAGAGCACAGCGATCATTCTAATTGTTCTTCCTGCTTCACCATTGCAAATCTGGCAGCCAAAATGACCCTTTGAAAGATAACTCTGATCATATCATTTCTCTGGCACAAATATCTCCAAAGTCTTCTCATGCAGAATAAAAACCGAAGTCCTTACCATGTTCTCTGAAGCTCTATCCTGTCTTCTCCACACCTTCTACTCCCCACCCCCAATTTCATCTTCTCCTTCCCTCCTTCCTTTCACAGCCTACAGTCGCCTTTCTGTGGCCCTCTAAACACACTCTCCCTCCTCAGGACCCTCGAATTTTCTGTTTCTTCAGATTGAAATGTTCTTAGATGGTGATCACATGGTTTGATCTTTCAACTCCTTAAGGTTTTTGCTCAAATACAATTTTCTAAGTGAGACCTTCTCTGACCACAGTCCCTCTCTAACTTCTCTTGGTATTCACTGCACCCTTTTCACAGCACTTACAACCCATATTATATTTCACTTACCATCTCTCTCTCTCTCTCCATAGGAACTAGGATCCCCAAAAGATAGGCCCATTTGGGGTCTGTTTTGTTTTGCCGTTGAATCTCAAATGCTTAGAACAGTGCACGACACATGTTACTCAATGAATACTTGTTAAATAAACAGAAGAGAATAAATGAGTGGTGTGTACAAGACCACAATGCACATTATAATACCATTCTTGACTATGTTCTATTAGCAAGTGAAAAAATACATATTTGAACTATAAACCAGAAATATGATCTACAAATCTATGTAAAAATAAAGACTAACCTTGAGGTGAGTTTAAATTAAAGAGGATAGAAACATCTCTCAAGATCACATTTTAAAGTTTTCAAATGGCCACCCTGAGAGTTCACAAAAGAACAGATATAAGATGAACCACGCAGATACCCCAAATAGAAAGTGTCTCAGTTACCAACACAAAATGTCATGTTCAGAAAAATTAAGATTATAGTGCCATTACTTCATTGTTCCTGTCAATTGAAGAGTGTAGGAAATGAAGTAAAATTTAACCAGAGACTCTGGTGAACAGACTGACAAGAAGACAAGGGAATAATAGTTCCACAATAATGACTCACATGCACTTCAATTCATTCTTGCTCTCTAGCAGTTTCACATTGAAACCTGATAGAGAAAAGTAAGAGGGAAATCCAGCCACACAAGACCTTTATTGGTTTGTCATATGATCAGAGAGATTAAAAGTCAGAGAGTAGAGTGATTCTTAAATAATTCTGAGCAATCATTCATTCCTCACACTGCCAGCCATGGAAAAGAAGGCAAATCTAAGAAGCGAGCTGGGGGCTGCAAAAACATTGGTGAAGCAGCATTCTATCCCCAAACACTCATTGATTTGCATTTAAACCACCTTTCTTTGGCACCCAAGCCAGCCAAACTTTGGTTTTCTCACCAGATGGAGTGTTCATAAGTTCCTCTCTACTACCATCTTCTCAAGTATAATTGAAAAGGTGGGAGGGGGAGAATTTTAAAAAAAAAAAGAATTCTAAGAGCTCAGCAGAGGGAACCATTCCTTTTCTTTTGGCAGTGATGTGCAGCTCCTTGGCAGGCAGCGCTATTAGTTAACGTCGTTAGCACTTTGGAATTGTCTATGACTTTTGTCATGTGTTTAAGCTGATTAGCCCTCTGGGTGACTTTGGCTTCCAAAGCAGCATTTCCTCTGACAGCTTGCTGAGGGTACAGATGTCTGGACAACAGATAAAGTTCTTAACCCTTATTTCTCATTTGGTTTCTGCTCAACTATTTCAATAGCGCCTGCAGACTTATAAACAGAAGGCAATGGTTTGTAATGTTTTAAGATGCTCACTTATGGTTAACCACTATTGGCTAGGGCAGATTTGCATCAACAGATGTACAGAAAAATGTGACTCTTCTTTCACATTCTGACTCCTTTCACATGCTAAACTGTGGTGTTTTGACCTCTACAGTCTCATATTGGCTCTAGTCTTTTCATTTCCATTACTGCTACATTTCTCCACCTCTGTTTCTTATGCCTGAAAACAGAATTAGCCTTCTACTTTGTCTTTCAATGATATGAGCTCATCTTTGACTTTATATTCTACTGTTTTCATCCAAATGATCAATGCTTCATCCAAAGTGGAATAATTTTTAATTCCTCATTATAGCCACTGCATTCCAGGTTCCATGCCTTTGTTCATGATTAATCCACCTAATATATTTTTACATAATTTTTTGTTCAGAATCAATCTTTGAGCCATAGTTAGCCATTGTGATATATAGATAAATATATATTCTTCATACATTTTCCAAATTTAAAATATCAAAGTCCTAGTTCCATTTTTCAAGGTCATTTAATTATTCCTATATATGTCATCCATCACATTAACCATACACACTGCTAACAAAATTTATTTTCCTGAATAACAAAAATTCCAGCCTACATTTATATTAGCTATAATCACTATAATGAACCCTTTGTTTTCATAATGCTTGTGGAGCTTGTGTTTTCCTTACTGAACTATGACTGATACAATATTCAACATTTAAAAGCACAAATTATTGGACTCAATTACTTTTAAATTTATCTATTACAAAAAATACCCATCCAGGTTCATAAAGAAAATGGATAGCATTGTTCATTATTTCACTGTAATAACAAAAATTAGAAAATGTTGAAATACCTATTAATAATGAAGTAGTTAAATATATTTTGAAACATTCTTGTGTCATGGAATGCTAGCAGCAGTTTGTCTAGCTCTGTAAGTGGCAATCAATAGGAAAAATTTATCAATATATATTGAAAGTAAAAAATAAAAAGTTGCAAAAATACATACCCATGTAAGTAATACTTAATAAAAATAAAGACTTTTTTTAAAAATTCCAAAAAAATTTGCCATAGTTATTTCTTGATTGGGATGCCTGTTTGGGCAATGAAATAAAAAGACCCTTTCTTTTGTATTCAGTTTACCTTTATTTGAAATATTTTTTTGAATTATTTCAGAGATAATTATTCAAGTGTTGTGCTTTTATTTTAAACAATATATAAGAAGTCAAATGTCTGGCCTCACAGTGGATCCAAAATGTGTTGTTGTGTTATTTTGTTTTTATGGAATGTCATTTTTATGTTTGTTTATTTGTTACTAAAAATCACATCAAGGGAAACATCTTATTGGAGTTACCTAGAATGCTAATTTAATTTTTTAGAGCACTGGCAAATCAGAAAGATTCTCTTAAGCAGCACTGGTCATCCTGTCTAGGATATAATCTTCAATTTTGGGTTCCATATTTCATTAACAAAATTAATAACCAGTGTGACTCTGAAGTAGAATAATCAATGTGAAAGTTAATTTTGCATGTCAATTTGACTGGGTTAGGGTTGCCCAGAGAGGTGGTAAAATATTATTGATATTTCTGGGTGTATCTGTGAGGGTGTTTTCAAAAGAACTCAGCATTTGAATTATTAGACTAAGTAGAAAAGATCTTATTCACCAGTGCAATTGGGCTTCATCCCATCCATTCTAGAGTCTGAATAGAAAGAACAAGCAGGTCAGTCNTTGATATTTCTGGGTGTATCTGTGAGGGTGTTTTCAAAAGAACTCAGCATTTGAATTATTAGACTAAGTAGAAAAGATCTTATTCACCAGTGCAATTGGGCTTCATCCCATCCATTCTAGAGTCTGAATAGAAAGAACAAGCAGGTCAGTCTCTGTGAGCGTCGCTCCAGAGGGGATGTGCTTACTGTGGAGACCGGTTTTTTCCTGCCCCAGAAGGNGACCTACAGAGAGTCATACTGAGTGAAGTCAGACAGAGGAGAAATATCGTATGGCATCTCTTCCATGCAGAATCTAAAAAGAAAAGATACAAATGAACTTACTTACAAAATAGAAACAGACTCACAGATTTTGAGAATGACCTAATGGTTACTGGGGACAAGAATGGGGAAAGGGAAAATTAGGGAGTTTGGGTATGTACACATTCTATATTTAAAATGGATAAACAAGAAGGACTTTATAGCACATGAAACTGCTCAGTGTTGTGTGGCAGCCTGGAGGGGAGGGGAGTTTGGGGGAGAATAGAGACATGTATATGTATGGCCAAGTCCTTTCACTGTTCACCTGAAATTATTACAACATTGTTTGTTAATTGGCTGTACCCCAGTATAAAATAAAAAGTTTAAAAATAAAAATAAGCCTATAGACCAATGGAACTGGAGATTTCAGAAATAGAAATAAATTTACACATATATGTTCAATTATCAGTAAACATGCAAGAAAATTCAATGGAGAAAGAATCTCTTTTTCAATAAATGGTGCTGGAAAAATTGCATATCCATAAGTGAAACAATGAAGAGTCTTCATTTTAAGCAACTTTGTTGTTGTAATTAAGTTGCTAAGTTGTGTCCGACTCTTTGTGACCCCATTACTGGAGCACACTAGGCTTCCCTGTCCTCCATTATCCTTGGAGCTGACTTAAATTCATGTCCATTGAGTCAGTGAAGCTATCTAACCATCTCAACCTCAGTCACTACCTTCTCCTGCCCTTCACCTTTCCCAGCATCAGAGTCTTTTACAACAAGTCTGTTCTTCATCTCAGGGGGTCCAAGCATTGGAGCTTAAGCATCAGTACTTCCAATGAATATTCAGGGTTGATTTCCTTTAGGATTAACTAGTTTGATCTCCTTGCAGTCCAGGAGAGTGTTAAAAGTCTTTTCTAGCACCACAATTCAAAAGCAACTTATGTCATATGAAAATTAAATAAAAATTAGTTATAGAATGGCTCATTAAAGAATAGATTAATAAATTTAACTTCCTCCAACTTTAAAACGTTTGCTCTTCAAAATAAAGTTAAACAAATAAAAATACAAGCCATAAACCAGAGAAAATATTTGTAAACCATTGATAAAAAACTGATAAAGGGCTTATATCCAAAATAGACTAAGAACTCTTAAAAGTCAATAAAAAAAATAAAATGGGTAAAAGATTCAAATAGAAATTTCACCAAAAAAGATATAAAGATGTAAAATAAGCACTTTTAATAATGCTTTGGAAACACAGCCCACAATAGGCCAGGACTTATATGCTAAACACAACAGGTTAATTACCTATTAAAACAGAACATTTAAATAGGACTCCAAGTAATTGTTAATATACTGGTTGTGCTGTTATATTATAGTTTTGCAAATGTTACTGTTAGCAACTCAAGATTTATCTGTATTATTTCTTATAAATACATGTGAATTTAATATCTCAAAATAATTAGAATACAGAAAGAAAACCTAAAATACATGTTTATATAGCAACTTTATGTGTGATTGCCCTTAAACTACAACCAACCCAAATGTCCCTCCCCTAAGGAATGGATAAAATTACTATGGTACATTTATACAATGTGAAATCAATAAGCAGCAAGAAGGAAAAGCTACCAATACACACAATAACATTTTAAAGTCACAGATGTGTTACGCTGAGTAAAATAAGCCAGACTCAAAAAAACTACATATTCTATAATTCTACCTACATATCATCCTTTCAAAAGCAAAATTATGGGAAATAAAAAACTAAAGCTCAGCATGGGAGCGGGGGTTTATGCTAGGGGCAGGATAGAATTTGGGGGGATAAAATTTTTTCTGTACTTTATTTTCTATCTTCATTGTGATTGTGGTTACACAACACATTTTTTTTTTAAACTTTCTGAGCTGTTTTCTGTAAGGGTAGATTTTGTTATATGTAAATTTTATGTTCAGTAAGGAAAATGGAGCAAACAAAAGAAACCACACTAATTTTCCCTGAATACTCAATATTGGTTGTGATCATAAAGTGTGAACCCATTATTGCCATCCCAGGGTGTCACATTCTTTCATCTTTCCATGTATCATCTATGTATACTAGAATTCTTTAACTGAATTCAACATTTATTCTGTTTTTCCTACATAGAAATAAGCACTTTTCAAGTCAAACATATTTTCAATCATCATTTTCCATCTGTACATTGTTCTATTTAGTTAAAATATAATTGACTTAACCTTCTTTTAGTAATAGACATTTGGGCTGCATTAAATTTTTTTTAATATTATAAGCAAAAATCCATTGAACATCTTGATGCACATAACCAACTTTTCTTTTGATTTTTCCACAAAGGGTAAATTTCAGTGCATGGAATTATATCAATGTGCCCTTAATTTTTCTTCATGAATGTTGCTCATTTCTCATTAAAAGATTTTTACTTATTTTCTCATTCACAATGGAAACTGGAACAATTTTAGAATTGCTCATACTCATTGGTATATATAAATGTTTTCTATGTATAGATGACATTACATAAAACATTTTTATATAGCATCTATTTATATATAGCATTTTTAACTTAATATATATGAAATGGAGTATTTTGCTTTAATTTTCATTTTTGTTATGTGTTACCAATTACATTATGTCAAAAGTTGTTTCAAATTTTTATCTATTTGAGGTATAATCTATCCATGTCCTTTGTTCATATACATTTTTAATATATAAGCATAGCAGTTTTGCCATGAATCAGTAGTCTTTCCCTAAATGTTCTCTTCTGGATTCTTGCCATATTACACTGGGAAATTCTACTAAGTAAAATGAAGATGAGGTCATACGCTGTTCATCAGTTACCTGCATAACATTGTCATACACTAGATGCTAAAAAAATATTTGTTCAACTAAAGGAAAGAAAGTTATAAACAAGAATCAATCGTCTTGCAGGCAGGCCTGGGAGAAGTCTTTCTAAGATTATCCCTAACACTTAAAGTTGTACACGTGTGAATTCAGTAGTGTCTGACTTTTGCAACCCCATGCACTGTAGCCTGCCAGACTCCTCTGTCCATGGAATTTTCCAGGTAAGAATACTCCAGTGGGTTGCCATTTCCTACTCCAAGGAATCTTCCCAATCCAGGGATCAAAACTTCTTCTCTTGTATCTCCTGCTTTAGTAGGTGGATTCTTCACAGCTGAGTCACTTGGGAAAGTTATGTGGTCCTTGTTCTCTCTTGAGTCCCCTTGCCTTGAATGCCGTGTTTCTATTACATAGCTACAGCTATATTGCTACTTTCCTCTGCTGCAGAGGAACAATTACAAACAGAAGCACAGAAGTAATCTAAATTACTGATCCCGGTAAATTTTCATTCTAACAATGAAATACATACAAAAGGCTTTCTCAGCCAACAATATCAATAAAATGAAGCAGACAATTTGGAAATGAAGAATCAAGAAGGGTACCTACCTTCGAATATATCACTGATACAGATAGAGGAGTAAAGTCCCATCGACAAAGTTGTCATAGTCACAAAACTTCCTCTAGCTTATCATATGTTGCTAATTTGAGTTTTCTTTTCATTATAGGAATTGGGATGCCACATCCCACCCACCCCCACCGCCTTTGAAATATTTACCTGCTTAAATTTAAAGTGTATTTTTTATTGTAGCATGAGGATGAAGTATTATCTTTTAACTGGAATACTACATTTCTGTTCAGCAAAAAGTGACCTCTCTCAAGGTATTGGTCTTTTGGGGTTTTGATTGTTTATTTTGTAGAAGGTAAAAGGAGCTAAAGTAGGGGAGGTTTTCTACTAGACACAAAATGCACAGTTTTGTTTTGTTTTTTAACTTCACATCTCTTGTCACAATACTATATACGATACCAATCTTATTCAGAAAGGCACTTTTGTTTGCCAAGTGAGATGGCAAATGTAAAAAGTACATTTCTGGCAGAATCATGGCAAGAGTGAGAAATCTATCTTTGAAAAGGAGTAGCAAAATCTCGCTCAGATTACTGGTCCCATGTGACGATTATACTACATGAAAATATCTTCTCCCACCCAAACCCCAGAAGAATGAATAGTTTCTGGATATTATTGGTGGCCCATCTGGAGTGCTCAGAGCCAGTTCTGCTAAATACAGGAAGATGGTGTATGCATCAGAGCAAAGCTGGAATAATCCTGACAAGTTGGAAAATGATAATTGGTGACTGGTAGTGAAGGTTTTCAGAGAGGGCAGAATCAAACAGCATCTCTCTTTGACTGTGAATGATGGAGCTTTGCGTGCCATTGTCACACTAAATCTCCTTGTGCTGCTGCTTAGTAAAATGAAAGCAATCATTATTTGGAATATTAGCTATAAGTCATGTAAAATTTGGCAGTTCCAATTTGCATTTGAATAATAAATTGAAATGAGCCCAACAAATACCAAGTCTGCAGCAGACTAATATTGAAAAATATATACTAAAGGATATTACCATCTGAGGTGGCAAAGGATACAAATGAATATTGGAATTCTGCATAAAACTGCCTAGTATTTCATTTACCAGTATTTATGAAAATTTGCAAATGATTTATGATTTCCATTTATTGCATTGAATCACAAAACAGGAACTTATAAAACAAAACAGTTAATATGTTTCAATATTATAATAACTGGTAGGTTGTTTCAAAATAGAAAACTAGCGTGAGAGAATCCCAGGGATCTCCAGAATGATATATGTTCCACATATTACCTCAAATATAAAGAAGACAATTTGGGATTATAGTAAAGAAAAAAAATATGCATGAGATTAAAAACAATATGGTTAAACTCCTTGGGATAAGTGGAACTACCTACCTTAAAATCAATTATTTGAAGGAAAAATATGTGGGAAGAGAGCAAAAAACTTTTTGACACAAGAAAGTAGAGTGGTATTGAGGAACATTCAGTTTGTTCACTTATCAAAACACTTATTGAGTGTGCTTCTGATCCATCTGAGAGCTAGAAATAAACAGGTAAATATTATAAAATATGCATTTTTAAAAGATTTCATAAGTCATTGGGAAAGACATCATGGAGAGAGAGAAGGAGTAAAACAGTGTGAAAGTCCTGGAAGGGAATTATGTACAAGGAAATTGTTATTAAGAGCACCATTAACCTCTTTGGTTAACTGTGGTGCCTGAACTAAACCCTTTTGTTTTGTTTTGCTTTTTTCTTTTTATTTATTTTTTTTTTAAGCAAGAGTAACTTTTTATTTCAAAAATCAAAGCAAGATTATCATTCAATAATTTTTCATACAATCATAAATGTTTTCATTATTATTTCACAATAACATTGAACTGAAGTGTAGTTGCTTTACAATGTTGTGTTCGTCTCTGCTGCTCAGTGAAGTGAATCAGCTCTATGGACACCTGTAATCTCTCCTTCGGGGACCTCCCTCCCCTTCTCCTCATCCCACGCATCTCGGTCACCACAGAGCACCAGGGTGAGCTCCCTGTGCTATGCATTAGGTTCCCACTGGCTATCTGTTTTACACATGGCAGTGTGAGTACGTCAAACTCTTAAAGGATGAATGTTATAAATGTGATCAGCACAAGAAAAAAAGATCCATGATGTAATTTTAAATGTTCATTATTATGACACTGAGATTCAGACATACATCTAATATTTACAATGAGGTATTAAGAATACAAAATATTTCCTCATCCTTCAGCTGACTCAAGACCTGATGGCTTTAACCTTTCATCTACAGGATGGCTTTCCTTTACTCATTTACCATCTAGCTGTTTGAGTTAGAATACCTGTATAAATAAGAGTGATTCTTGGGAATTCTCTGGCAGTCCAGTGGTTAGGACTTGGTGCTTTCACTACCATGACCCATGTTAATGTCTCCAAGTTAAACAAGACAGTAGTGGAAAGGGTGACATGAGTGTGCTTCTTGCTGTCCGACATATAAGGTAAGGGCAGATGATTTTTGACAAAAGACCCCAAAAAAGTTGTTGAGGAACCCCTTGAAATTTGAAGGGACAAATTAAGGATCTGCTGGACAAATGTGATTCTCTCAATCTTATGATGGTGTTTGTTACATTTTTGGATTGAGAGATGTGTTGAAGAATGGGAGCAAACTTGGAAAATTACAATTGGGGAGATTATAAGATATTTTAAATGTCTGTTTCTTAGAATTAAGTTTGATCTAGGATACTCTGGTGATTCATACAATAAAGAATCTGCTTGCAATGTGGGAGACATGGGTTCAGTTTCTTGTTCTGGAAGATCCCCTGGAGAAGGACATGGCAACCCACTCCTGTATTCTTGCCTGGAGAACTCCATGAACAGAGAAGCCTGGCAGGCTACAGTCCACAGTATCACAAAGAGTTGGACTCGACTGAGCGACTAACACTTTCACTTCTCATAATCTGATAGGCCAGTGGCCTGTTGTGAATCCAATTGAGATGTCAATTTGTGCCATGGCAAAATTCCTGTCCCCTACAGTTTCTGATTACATTATTCCAGAAGACTGGAAGTCAGAGAAAGGCTTCAGGTTTTAGAAAAGAAAACAGATTCTTGTGATCTGAATGTAATGCAGCCACTTAAAAAAAAAAAATTCTTTCTCTGTGGACACCTAGAGACTCTTCTTTATGCTCACCCTAGTTCAATTTTCCAAATTGAAAGATGTCAACAAGCTTAGGAGGAATGGTCCATACTCTTCAAAAGTTTCAAAACGATAAAACATTAAAAAACATAAAAATCAACCATTATTTGATGACAGTTTTGATATATACTAATAGATGACATGAGTTTGAGCGAACTCTGGGAGTTGGTGATGGACAGGGAGGCCTGGCGTGCTGCAATTCATGGGGTCACAAAGAGTCGGACACGACTGGGCGACTAAACTGAACTGAATAAGCAAATGCCATACCAAATCCCCCTCTATATCCCAGAGAAATACCAATAAATAGGTACAAATCTTTCCAGAATATTGTCCATTTTATACATATATATAAAGATATAAATATATGAAGATATATAGAGATATTTAAAGGCACTTTTAAGCAAAAACTTTATATTTTAGAGCAATTTGGGGTTCACAGAAAAATTGTAGAAGGTACAGAGAGTTCCCTTGTACCCCAGAGTCCATGATTTACATTAGAGTTCATTCTAGTATATGCTAAGAATTTAGACAAATGTATAATGAATGACATGTGTCCGTTATAGCAGATGTATACCTTTAACATATATTTCCTTATTTTGCACAGTAATCTGTAATTGCCTTTTTCACTAAATATCTGTTTAGGTCCATAGAGACCCACCTTAGATTTTGATAATATTATAGAATCTAATGAGCATGTGCTTTAATTTAATTTAAAAACCTTACTGATAGATGTTTAGTTTTCTAGTCTCCTGTTTTTTACCATGAAAGGTACACAATGAATATTCTTACTCATTTACCTTGCCATTTCATGTACAAATTTCTGGGATAGTATGCATAACATCTAGATAGTACAGGGAAAATTTTCATTATCTCTGGAACCATAAATATTTTCTTTTAATTACAGTTGTATCATTTGAAATTTAACCAATTCTGACCAATTGAAACCACAGTTTTCATTATCAATAAATTGGCGGTAGTAATAACCTCACAGGACTCTGAAGACAGAACGAGGTAAATCATATAGTTTATTTTAAAAACTGCAAATTGTGTACATGGTTTTATTGCTACAAGTTTTGTGCAGCTGTGAGATTATCAACTTGTCAGTTGTTATCACTTCTCTGAAGCAGAAATATTCACTGAATTTCATGCTATAAAGATCTGGGAGTGGGTGTGCAGAACACTGAAAGGAGAATTCCAGTGAGCTGGTCAGCCTTTGAAGTGAACTTCAGAATATCCCAATGCAAAGAGTCTACTGGGGCTTTCTGGATTAGCTACAGGTCTTCATGATTGTGTGTGCTTCTCTTCATGAAGGCTTGGCTCAGCTTGAAAGCAAAGTAAGAGAATTTAAGTATTAGACAGCTCCCAGAATTGTCCTGAAAACAGAGGCTGCCAAGATAAATATGGTGGCTCCTAAGTGACAAATCCTGAAAGGTAACAGTCCCCAGCAATAACCTGCCCCTGTGACCTCTTTAAGTAACTATATTCAAATTTTGGCCCCAAAGAATAGAATGTGAAATTAGATGCTGTTTGTCCCATGTCAACGTTCCCCCCAAAGGATGACCCAAGATGGGGAGGTGATGATGCTCAGAGAGTTATCAGATACAAGGATCTAGTTGAGCTGGGCCAATTTTAGAATCAGAAGTTATTCTAAGGAAAAGTGAAGGCCTGAAGTTCCCTGGGGGTTTTTCCTGGACAAGAAACCCCAGTGCTAGCAATTATAGAAGTTAAAAATGTAGGACTACCAATAATGAGATGTGAAAGTGATAATTAATAAACACATTTTGATTAACTAATCTATAGTAAATTTACTTCTCAATATTGAAAACCTTATTTTAAAAAAAAGCACTGTTGGATAAAGAGGCAAAAAGTATTTAAAAAATAAATTTTGGAGATTACCAAATACTCACTAAATATGTTCTTTTACTGGATTGGTGACAGTCATGATTCTGTCAGCTTTTTAAATTGTATAGCTTCCTTTTTTTTTCTTTTTTCATGGCTCAGAACAATAACCATTTTATCTTTCACATTTCTGTGGGTTAACTCCACTTAACTGAGTGATTCTTCTATGCCAGGCAGCATGAGCTGGTTTCTAGTCCTAGGAAAGCTTGCTTAGACTGGACCATTGAAATGGCTCATTTCATGCTCATCAACTCACAGCTCGCCTGACCTATTAACCGGAGCTTCTTTCCATAAGCTGAGTTCTCAGGGTGGGGTTCAGAGCCTAAGGAGTGTCTAAAGAATGAAATTCTAAGATTAAGAAGACAGAAATGTCCGGTCTTCATAAAGTCTTGACCTAGAACTAGCACAGGACCATCTCTGCCATATTCTAAGGGGAAATGTAGTCAATCACTCAATGGAAAGTTTTCGTGACAAATAGTTTGCAGCTATTTTTAATCTATCTCACAAGGATACGCAGTACCAAATTCCCAAAATTTACCGTTAAAGTCCCAGATAGTGATTGTTATGTGAGGTCAATGATTCTTAGGTAGATGGCTTTCCTCTTTTGTCTTTGATTCTGCCTGAAATTGTGTAATCCTGGGAGGAACTAGAGTATATTTTCCTAAGCTTCAGAGCAATTTGACAACTCTTTTCCCCCTAGCATTTATTTCTCCTAATATAGCACAATTTTCCCAATGAAAAAAGAATTCTATTAGGAATACAGTTGATCCATGTCACTGAATGCAAATTCATTATTAACTCTTAGATTAATGATTCAAATTGATACGGAACTTGGCAACAAGAGATTGGTGTTAGTCAATCTGCTTTTGAGTAATTATAAACCTTTTTATCTAGCATAAAATAATATGAAGAATTCTCAAAATAATCATGAATATTCTTAATAATGTGAAAGCAAAACACAGGCCAAACTAATCTTTTGCCAAGTTATGTTTTACGTAGAAATTCAAGTTGCCTGGCCCTGTTGAAAGTATACATTTAATCAGCGTCAGTATTAATCAGACTGAAATTTAATAAAACTAATTTTCTTCCTGGTATACATAGTAATTCTTACATTGTAGAGTCACACCATCTGCTGTGACAATAATATTTGGGGGATTTCTTAGAGGAAAAATAATCATGTATGCTGTAAAAATTGATGCTGCAAAGGCATCCTTAAAAAGCATCAATTCTGATGTTTATAATGCCTACAGAAAGCCTCAAGCTATCTTTACATTACAAAGAATTTAAAGCAGCGGTTTCCAATATAAACTAATCAAGAGCTGTCACAGGCATTTGCACCATCTGGCATCACATAAACCCAAGACTTCACTTAACATTGAAGTTCAGGAGTTTCACTTTCTTTAACTCGTTTGGATTTCCACAGTGTATGCAATCAATAAAAAAGGATACATGCACACTACAAAGCCTGTGATATGTCTGAAACCACAAAAGCCACTTTTCAATCATTTCTCACCCACTTGTTAAAGTTGCATGCTGCGATTCATGGGGTCGCAAAGAGTTGGACACGACTGAACGACTGAACTGAACAGAACTGAACTTTTGTTAAAGTTATTAGGGCTGCTATACATTCTTGTCAATGACCTCCATCATGTACTCTTCAGCTCTGATTGGTTCTTTCTTACAGATTCTAACTCTGCTGAAGAAATGTAGTTCGTTCATTCTTCTGCCAAGTTTGCTGAGCCTCTTTCTGACCATTGCTATGAGCTCCTTATTAAGCAAATTACTTATCTCTATTTCATTTGGATTTCTTTTTTCTTGGAGTTTTATTTTGTTCTTTTGTTTGGAACACATTCTTTTACTTTTTTCATTTTGTTACACTTTCTGAACAGTTTCAATGAATTGGGTGAAATAGCTACCTCTCCCAGGCTTAAAGGTGTGCCCTTACTTGTAAGCATCCTTTGTGTAGACTGTGTGTACCAGGTGACTGGAGCTAGAGTGTGTCTGACCAGAGGAAGTCCAAGGATTGCTACACCTAGGTCAGTTTGGCAGGCTGGCAGGACCTGGGTTGGGCACAGGATGGGGTCTGTCCTAAGGGTACACAAACAATGGTGATTGCCTAGTGCCTCCAACCTTCGAGAGAATCCCAGCAGTTGCCCAAGCATTTTGACAGATATTTTAAGGTGAATTGAATTCCCTTTCCATTTAGTCTAGGGGCCCGAACAACTGATGTTTTTCACTGTGTCCCAGAGCAGACTCCTCAGTGATTCTCTTTCTACTTACTGCAGGACACTATGTCAGGGGTTGGCTTCCTGTGGATACCACATCTCCATCTTTCCTACACATTTCTTTGTAGCCTCTATGTTCAGAAGCTGTTCAATCAGTCTCCAGGCCTCCTTTAGGAAAAACTACTCTGTATGTAGGTGTAGATTCAGTGTGTCTGTGGAAGTGAGTACAGGATCTTCTTTTGCTGCCAACTTAGACCTCCCCAAAAATCTCCTTTTTTATGGCATTGTTTTCTTTGACAGTCACATATTAAACAGAGGAGTCAAGTAATATCACTAGAGTTTTTGCTGTTTTTATATGAGCTGCAATTTTCTAGTTTATCTCAGCCATATCTATGAAATGATTAATTTTTAAATATATGTATAGGGAAATATTAATATATTTAATTATGATTAATTACATTTTAGAAACATTCTAGCTAGCTTAAATCTGTTTTCCACATTTCTTTAAATTTAGTTTTCACCTCATTTTTACTTGAATTTTTCTTTTGGCTTTTATTGAGATTTATTAATAATTGACATATAGCACTCTACATTTACCCTGACCCCGTTAGTTGTTCAGTCATGTTGAACTCTTTGCAAGCTCATTTAAGGACAGCATAATGGCTGACATATATACCATAAAGTGATTAACACAATAAGTTTTGTTAACATCCATCATCTTACGTAGATTACAAAGAAGAAAGATAGTTTTTCCTTTTGATGAGGAATTTTAGGATCTACTCACTTAGCAACTTTCAAATATATAATACAATAATGTTAAATACATTAACAGTTAATGTTGAAAGGGAACATTTCATGCAAAGATGGGCTCAATAAAGGACAGAAATGGTATGGACCTAACAGAAGCAGAAGATATTAAGAAGATGTGGCAAGAATACACAGAAGAACTGTACAAAAAAGATCTTCATGACCCAGATACTCACAATGGTGTGATCACTCACCTAGAGCCAGACATCCTGGAATGTGAAGTCAAGTGGGCCTTAGGAAGTATCACTATGAACAAAGCTAGTGGAGATGATGGAATTCTTATTGAGCTATTTCAAATCCTGAAAGATGATGCTGTGAAAGTACAGCATTCAATATGCCAGCAAATATGGAAAACTCAGCAGTGGCCACAGGACTGGAAAAGTTCAGTTTTCATTCCAATCCCAAAGAAAGGCAATGCCAAAGAATGCTCAAACTACCGCACAACTGTACTCATCTCACATGCNGTTGTTGGAAGAGGGTGTTTGCTATGACCAGTGCATTTTCTTGGCAAAACTCTATTAGTCTTTGCCCTGGAGGCCTTAAAATTAGTTATTAAAAGAAGAGAAGCAAAAGGCAAAGGAGAAAAGGAAAGATATATCCATTTGAATGTAGAGTTCCAAAGAATAGCAAAGACAGATAAGAAAGCCTTCTTAAGTGATCAATGCAAAAAAAAATAGAGGAGAAATATAGAATGAGAAAGACTAGAGATCTCTTCAAGAAAATTAAAGATACCAAGAGAACATTTCATGCAAAGATGGGTACAATAAAGGACAGAAATGGTATGGACCTAACAGAAGCAGAAGATATTAAGAAGAGGTGGCAAGAGTACACAGAAGAACTGTACAAAAAAGATCTTCACGACCCAGATAATCACAATGGTGTGATCACTCACCTAGAGCCAGACATCCTGGAATGTGTAGTCAAGTGGGCCTTAGGAAGCATCATTATGAACAAAGCTAGTGGAGGTGAGGGAATTCCAGCTGAGCTATTTTAAATCCTGAAAGATGATGCTGTGAAAGGGCTGCACTCAATATGCCATCAAATTTGGAAAACTCAGCAGTGGCCACAGGACTGGAAAAGATCAGTTTTCGTTTCAGTCCCAAAGAAAAACAATATCAAAGAATGCTCAAACTACCACACAGTTGCACTCATCTCCCGTGCTATCAACGTAATGCTCAAAATTCTTCAGGGTAGGCTTCAATAGTACGTGAATTTCCAGATGTTCAAGATNCGTTTCAGTCCCAAAGAAAAACAATATCAAAGAATGCTCAAACTACCACACAGTTGCACTCATCTCCCGTGCTATCAACGTAATGCTCAAAATTCTTCAGGGTAGGCTTCAATAGTACGTGAATTTCCAGATGTTCAAGATGGATTTAGAAAAGACAGAGGAACCAAAGATCAAATTACCAACATCCATTAGACCACTGAAAAAGCAAGAGAGTTCCAGTAAAACATCTGCTTCTGCTTTATTGACTAGGCCAGAGTCATTCTGTGGATCACAATAAACTGTGGAAAATTATTCAAGAGATGGAAATACCAGACCACCTGACCTGCCTCCTGAGAAATCTGTATGCAGGTCAAGAAANGTGTCACAGATGGAAGAGTAAGTTTAGTGGTCCTAAAGCTAGAACCTTGAGTTCAAATAACAGTTCAGAGCACAGGGAGCTCAAGGAAGGGTAGGCCATGAGGCTGTAGAGTGAGGCATGCGCCTGATTTTATGAAGCTTTGGTGGACATTGGGAAACTTTGATTTTAGTTCTAACTGTAATGTAAAGAGGGGCTTGAGCTGAGGAGACAATGTGATCTAATCTTCATTTTTGAAAAATAATGCTGGCTGTTTTATGAAGCCAAGCTATTGGTTCCAGTGTGAGAGGAGTGGATTGGGTGGGAATGATGGAGGAAGTAGTTGGATGGGAAATTTTCAGGGCATATTCCAAGACAGAATTAACAGAAGTTACTGTAAAATGGGTTAATGCCTGAAAAGAAAAGGAAGATTCAAAGGTGACTCCTAGTGTCTTTAGCTTGAGTAATTAGGTGAACAGTGCTGTCACTGAAAAATAAGAGTGAAGGAGGAGCCAGCTTGCAAAGAAAAGTCAACAGTTCTCTTTAGGACCTGCCAATATCCTAATTTGGAGTTAAGGGATGATTTTTAAGGTGAAATTATGTGTTTCAGAATGGAAAGGATGATTTTTTAAAAATATAGATACAGGAGGTCACAAGATTTTTCCCCCGTATGTCAGGGAATATCCATGATATTCAGATGCTGAGAAAAGTAAAAGGAATTTCAGACAACACTATAAAGGCACTGTCACTAAGATTTAAAAAAAAAAAAAAANTGGCTGTTTTATGAAGCCAAGCTATTGGTTCCAGTGTGAGAGGAGTGGATTGGGTGGGAATGATGGAGGAAGTAGTTGGATGGGAAATTTTCAGGGCATATTCCAAGACAGAATTAACAGAAGTTACTGTAAAATGGGTTAATGCCTGAAAAGAAAAGGAAGATTCAAAGGTGACTCCTAGTGTCTTTAGCTTGAGTAATTAGGTGAACAGTGCTGTCACTGAAAAATAAGAGTGAAGGAGGAGCCAGCTTGCAAAGAAAAGTCAACAGTTCTCTTTAGGACCTGCCAATATCCTAATTTGGAGTTAAGGGATGATTTTTAAGGTGAAATTATGTGTTTCAGAATGGAAAGGATGATTTTTTAAAAATATAGATACAGGAGGTCACAAGATTTTTCCCCCGTATGTCAGGGAATATCCATGATATTCAGATGCTGAGAAAAGTAAAAGGAATTTCAGACAACACTATAAAGGCACTGTCACTAAGATTTAAAAAAAAAAAAAAAACAAAAACTCGTGAGACTGTGGTGTCCCCAATGATAATGTGAAGAACAGTTTCAAAGAGGATGGAGGAGTCAACCACATCAAATGATGCTGAGAGGCTAAGGTGAGCTCTGAGAGAAATGAAGGTTGTTATTGACAAGAACACTATGATTAGGTGGCGAGAACAAAAGCCTGATTTCATGGGTCAAAGAGAACACAGGAGGTGAGGCACTGATACCACTTTTGAGAAATTTTACTATAGAGAGAGCAAAAGTGATTATTAGGGGAATGGCTCATGAGGATATGGGTTCAAAGAAGTCTCTTTTTCAGTGGAAGTCATAACAATATGCTATCCCCTCTCTGAAAGGAACTTTTTGAATTGAACAAGAGATAGGAATCCTATCTCCATTATTAGCAAAGTGAAAGTCATGGAGTCGTCCAACTCTTTGCAATCTCACAGGCCAGAATACTGGAGTGGGTAGCCTTTCCCTTCTCCAGGGTATCTTCCCAACCCAGGGATCAACCCAGGTCTCTAGCATTGCAGGCAGATTTCTTACCAGCTGAGCCACAAGGGAAGTCCAAGAATACTGGAGTGGGTAACCTATCCCTTCTCCAGCAGATCTTCCTGACACAGGAATTGAACCAGGGTCTCCTGCATCGCAGGTGGTTTCTTTACCAACTGAGATATCAGGGAAGCCCCTTTATTAACAAATCTCCTACTAAATCTGTGTGAGTATTGAAATGGGTATTCATTCCAGGAAAAAAAAATAGCTTAAGCTCAATTTAAATTTTGTACAGTTGGGGTTCCATTAAGAAAATGCAAAAACACTTCTGAAGTACCATTTACATTCATTGGTGTTGTAGAATCAAGCAGAATAATTTCTCTAAATCTAGTTGAGAAACTGAAGCGTTTCTATTTCTAGAACAAAAGACACCATGCAATAAAAAATTGACCATTTGGTACAATTATAATCTATCATTCTTATTTATAGAAAAATAAAATTTTATTCATTTAAAGAAGTCTCTGTGAGTTAGATACTTTAATTCATGAAAAGGTAGGAAATATTTTTTAAAATATGAAAAATTAAATTGAGACCTTTAACTAGCTTAATGTCAAATCTGTCTTTTATGTAACAGTACAATGAACTATGTTCTACTAATAACAAATAAATGTGTTTTTAATGATGTTATAATAAACCTAAAATCTTGAGAGTGATGCTGTCAAAGTATGATTGTTTCAAACTTGGAAAATAAACCATTTACCCCTAGTGCAATGTTTGTTTGTGGCTAAACAGCTCATTTTCACCTTGGTATTTATCTGATAGCAGGAGGAGACATATCCTTGGTAAAAGTTCTATCATCATTATCCCTTATTTCAATCACAAGCATCTGGTTGAGGTTTCATTCCTCCTCTATAAAAAACAAAATGGGACTATTTCAAAAACCAATAAAGGGGATTCTGTGTGAGACAGGCTGTCAGACTCATCTGGCTCTGGATGGCAGGCAAGCCAAGGGGAGACACCTGCCACATTTGTAACATTGCTGTTGAGAGTCCACTGGGGCCTCCAGAGAATACTGTGCCCCAAGGAGAATTTGGTGTGAAATTTCACTTCATACTTGTCAAGTAGATCAATCCTAGAAATGAAAAAGTGTTGTGATGAGGACATCAGGGAAAAAAACTTAGACTGAAGGTCCAGGTTACTCAATTTCAGCAATGGCTCTTTGAGAATAGAGTAATGTTTATACTCTGGTCATGTTTGGGAACATGTCCTGGAGGAGGTCTAAGAGCCCCTGAATGGCAGGTTGCTGCTATCTGAGACAAGATACCTGCCTGCACTGTTCCCATACATCAGGGTCCTGACCTGCCACAAGCCCCCCCATCCCTCCCCCTTTACTGTCCCTCTCCTCACACCCACGCCAATATTTTTACAACTGTCCTACAAACCTCCTCTCTTTGACTTTGCGTTCCTTCCCGGAGGGCCTTTCAGGGAGGCCTGTGGCATACCAGACTCACTTCTCTTTTCAAAACAGCCTTAAATCATTGCCCTGGGCCTGTTGAGAGCAGAGGCCCTGTTTTATAACAAGTTGTCTGAGAAGGCAATGGCACCCCACTCCAGTACTCTTGCCTGGAAAATCCCATGGAAGGAGCAGCCTGGTGGGCTGCAGTCCATGGGGTCACTAAGAGTCAGACATGACTGAGCGACTTCACTTTCACTTTTCACTTTTGTGCATTGGAGAAGGAAATGGCAACCCACTCCAATGTTCTCACCTGGAGAATCTCAGGAGCAGTCTTTCCCTTTCTCCACTCCCTCTCCATGGTCTGGAAACAACTGTTTGAGCCTGACCCAGCTCAGGGCCTTCCTTAGGCAATCTCATTACCTGGTTTAAAAATATAAACTGGACCAATCTAGCTTTTTCTCTCTAGATTTAGAATTGAAAAATCAACTCAAAAGACTGAAACTGTTAGCTGTCTGAATAGGGCTGAGGGAGGCTGTGAGAAGAGTGAGAGGTCTGAATGAACATTAATAAAGTAAATCCTTGAGCATAAGCAGAAAGCACAAATGAAAGTAAGAAGCCAGTCAGTAGGGAGAAACAAAACTAATGTGCACCCCCCCTCCCTGTCACCTCAAATCAGGGACCCATGAGTGTCCACAACTATGTGGAAAGAGAACTGTCTCAAGTCCGAGTCTGAGTCTCTGTGAGGTCAACTCTTCTACAGTTCCTGTTCTTGGATTTCCACACAATTCCACTTCTCATTAAAATAAGCCCATTTTACTTTCAGTGTTTTGAGTGGGCTTTTGTGTATGAGCTTCCCAGGTGGCGCAGAGGTTAAAGTCTCTGCCTGCAATGTGGGAGACCTGGGTTTGATCCCTGGGTCAGGGAGATCCCCTGGAGAGGGAAATGGCAACCCACTCCAGTATTCTCGCCTGGAGAATCCCATGGACAGAGTTGCTTGGTGGGCTACAGTCCACGGATTGTGAAGAGTCAGACATGACTGAGTGACTGAGCGACTTCCCTTTCTTTCACTTTGTGTATGAAGAAAAAAATTTTAACTAGAAGTCAGCAATACAGGCAGCTGACTAAGGTTGGACAATGTCTGGATTATTGTTTAGTTACTAAGTTGTGTCCGACTCTGGCGACCCTACAGACTGGAGTCTGACAGGGCTCTCTTGTCCATGGAATTCTCCAGGCAAGAATATTGGAGTGGGTTGCCATTTCCTTCTCCAATGTTTGAATACTTTCCAAAAAATTGAGCAGGAGAAACTGTCTTCCCTCCATAGTTCTCTAGAGTCTAGTCTTAAACCAAAGACATATATATAAATCCAGTCATGTATCTTAACATCTAATATTCCATGACAACATAAATCCCATAATACTAGCCTGAAAGGGTGTTCAGAGATTTTCCCAGACACTAGACCAATGATCTCTAAATTTTCTCACAGAATTCTTTCTTTAGTCTTACAAAGAACCCGTTCATATAAAAAATATCCAACTACAGATGCTTTTGTTGGGCAACTCAATCCCACTTATACTCCCCAACCAGATCAAGAAACACTGAGTCCCCAGAACTCAATTTAAAAGCAATTAATCTCTCATTTTATATGTATTCTAAAGGATTTCAGCAGTGCCTATGGGAACATAACCTTGAGGCTTTATCTCTGAGAGCATCNCCTCATTACAAGATTTAAACTAGAGCATCCAAACTCAAACTTCCTTTATCCCATTTCAAATATTTGCTCTGCAAAACAGTATTCTCTTGTGATGCGACAAGTAGAAAAGTTTTCATGATCAAATAAGGTTTGGAAATTAATACTTTATATCCTCCTTCTTGAAGACTCCCCCAAACTCTGGGAACTTCTTCAAAGAGGAACCAGTTGAACTCTTTGGATGCAACGTTTACCAAATTGCTCTGTCTTCAAAACACTCTTTATAAGAGACAAATATTAACATCTTCAGAACAAAATGATACATAATTGAAATACTGATCTGAGGGAGTACCAGTATACCAAGGCCATGGGTTTTTGGATAGTTCAGCAGGTAAAGAATCCACCAGCAATGCAAGAGACACGAGAGACTTGGGTTTGATCTCTGGGTTGGGAAGACCACTTGGAAGAGGAAATGGCAATCCACTGTAATATTTTTGCCTTAAAAATCCCATGGACAGAGGACCTTGGTGGACCACAGTCCAGATGATTACAGAGTTGGACACGACTGAGCAACTAAGCATGGCATGGCATGGATCAAGTTGAGCATATGGATGAAGCTCTCCAGTAGATTCAAGTCTTTGGGTAACACCTAAGGATTATTGTTTTTGTTCAGTCACTAAGTTGTGTCTCACTCTTTGTGACTCTGTGAACTGCAGCACTCAAGGCTCTCCTGTCCTTCGGCATCTCCCAGATTTTTTTTTGCCTAATGATGATGCTGCAAAGGTGTGAGTGATGCAGGAGGAAGGAAAGCAAAGGGAGGGGAGGCATTCTCCTGCCTGCTGAGTGTCTGAGAGGCAGCAAAGCAAGGGCAGGAGGAAGGGAACCCCCCTTTTCTCTCCTGGAAAGAGAAAACACAAACACCTGGGTTGTCACCTTGAGAACTACCTTGTCCAAATCTAGACTTCAGCCACAACATCGATCACAAAGGCTTACATTGTCACTCATAAAGTCACTCTTCTGTCTGTATGTCCATGGGCCTAATTAAAACCAGACCCCAAGCTGTATATAAGCTGTGATGAAAACAGTCCTCACTCACATACAGGATTCTTGGGACCAAGAATATTTCAGGAAACCAAATATGTGTGTGAAGATGAATAAACAAGAATATTCATGGCCTCATTACTTGGAAGAAAACTGCTCAGTGATATGGAAATAGTTAAATAAATTATAGTGTTATTCGTATTATATATTGCAGCTATTTAGAGTTATTGATCCTGCGGAATGTATAATGGAATGGGATACTGTTTATAGAAGTATATGCTGTGCAAAAAGCAGGATAAAATGTACACAATACAACTCCAATTTGACAAAAAAAAAGGGATAATGTGTTTAAATATGTGTGTGTGTGTGTGTGTGTGTGTGTGAGTGTACATCTGTATACACACATTTGCTCCTACATATGTCTATTGGGAAATACTCTTAAAAGGTTAACTGTGTTTTTGTCTCTGTGGTGGGATTGTGGATATATTTATTTATTATTTATACATTTCCTAATCTTTTAAATTTTCCGCAAAAAGTCTCTATCATTTTTATAAATGGAGGGAAAAAAAACTCATCATAAAAGATATGAAACCCCTGTTCTGCCAGGGATCTCAATATGCACTGAAAATAATCGGTTTCACCCAAGGATCAAGTGTCTCTGAAATACTCCCACCAGGCTTTCTTCCTGCTCCCCATTCTGTTGTTTGTTATTGTTCAGTTGCTTAATCGTGTCCAACTCTGCATGTCCATGGGCTGCAGCATGCCAGGCTTCCCTGTCCTGCACCATCTTCCAGAGTTTGCTCAAACTCATGTCCACTGAGTTGGTGATGCCATCTCACCATCTCATCCTATGCCACCCACTTCTCCTCCTGCCCTCCACCTTTCCTAGCATCAGGGTGAAAACCCAAATGAAGATAATGGGAGAAAAATCACACAGAGCTGCCACGTCAGCTCCTGTTTCCCATCCAGATAATGCTTTGCGGGCACAGAGAGGAACAGGAGCCATGGACCACTTCCACTGGCCGTCTCAGTTTTGCACACTGGGTCCCTTTCTGCTTATGTGCCTGGATGGCCAAGATGCCGTGTTCACGTTCTTCTCTTGCAACGTGCACCTGGCACAAGCCACCTGCCTGATGTTACCCGCACGTAACGAGTGATCCCGAGTAGAGTCACAGTGTGGAAGCCACCTGGCAGTGCTGCAGGTTTCATGAATATCTTTGCGAAGAAAGGAACTTGCTNTCTTGCAACGTGCACCTGGCACAAGCCACCTGCCTGATGTTACCCGCACGTAATGAGTGATCCCGAGTAGAGTCACAGTGTGGAAGCCACCTGGCAGTGCTGCAGGTTTCATGAATATCTTTGCGAAGAAAGGAACTTGCTCTGCGTTCTCTGAGGCCTGTGGTCTTTCAGGAGCGCTGTCTTGAACCTCATTGCTTGAAAAGCATCCTGCAGCTCCCTTCTCCACCCCCAAATCACATGCCAGCTGCTGGCAAACACCCGTGTCCCGAGGAATGGTCTAGTGGTCACCCCACAGACTTTTCTGGCCTCTTTGATTGATTCCAACTGGTTACCTGGGAGGATAAAAGGGGGTGTCCCATAGCTGTGCTGTGCGTTCATGTTCATTGCCCTGATGCAGGGTTGGATACTTCAGAGTGACAGCTGTGTGCATGATCAGGAGATTCTCCACTGGAAGCAACACATCACTTGGAAGGGTAAGGAGGGGTCGGAGGTTCAGCTGGAACAGACGCAGAGCAGACAAGAAACACACCAACAATCAAAAAAGCCTTTCAGATTATACTGAAAACAGCCAGTCTGCTTTCATTCACAGATAGGACGATCATCTATATATATATATAATTCAATGAAANTCTTTGCATGAAATGTTCCCTTGGTATCTCTAATTTTCTTGACGAGATCTCTAGTCTTTCCCATTCTGTTGTTTTCCTCTATTTCTTTGCATTGATCACTGAGGACGGCTTTCTTATCTCTCATTGCTATTCTTTGGAACTTTGCATTCAGATGCTTATATCTTTCCTTTTCTCCTTTGCTTTTTGCTTCTCTTCTTTTCACAGCTATTTGTAAGTCCTCCTCAGACAGCAATTTTGCTTTTTTGCATTTCTTTTCCATGGGGATGGTCATGATCCCTGTCTCCTGTACAATGTCATGAACCTCCATCCATAGTTCATCAGGCACTCTATGAGATCTAGTCCCTTAAATCTGTTTCTCAATTCCACTGTATAATCATAAGGGATTCAATTTAGTATAGAAGTATAGAAGCTGTCAAAGTACTCTGATCATTTGAATAAACAAGGGCAAAACCTTATCCGATAAAAGTATGACAATTTCCTAAATAGTGTGAAATTATATCAAAACTTACCTTAAAACATCTCTTTCAGAGTTATTGAGAATATATAGGGTTCAGTTAATTATAAATAGGGATGAAATACATTTCCCTCCTAGAAAGTTTGCTAAGCATTTGTATGTAGAATAATGTGTATTTTTTTCTGAATAGAAAACAATCACCTATATCTTCCTTCTGGCAGAAATAAGAGCATAAAAAGAGCCCTTTCACACCTACATTTTCATAAATGTTATTGTACTGTATATGTATCTGAAAAGAAAAAAAGAAACAGAAGATAATCCCATCAATCAATTAAATCTTTTCATTTTAAACATAACTGTCACCTCATGGAGAACATTAAGAACATTCTCTCCTTTTCCTTAACTATGAAAGACATTTGCATTAAAAGAGGAGGATCTTTATTTCCTTAAACTTCGTCTATGCCTGCTGATTATTCCCCAGCTAAATCCATAATCCTGTTTGCAACATCATAATCATTTACCCAGCAAACAATCAGGGTGTCACTAACAAAGAATTATGACTTTAGGTGGGGGATAAACTACAGGCACAGATGAACTCTGAGGAAATAAAGATTGTTTTCATGCAAATGTGGCTAGTAATAAATAACCAGGGATGAAAATTATGATGAAACAGAATGCTCTATAAAAACAGATTTGGGGAGGTATAAATAGTATGTTTTCAAAATTTCTCCTTTCTGGAAGTATGATGCACAGTGTTTATAAAGTACCAGTGCAATTTTAATATTTAAAAATGCTCAGCTTACACATGATAGAAGAAATCTATAAACACAGAGAATAATGTTTCAGAAATATTTTAATTAAATTCATTTAGATATTTAGATTTCAAAATTAATGCCAGCTTTATACAATATTCAATCTAATTATCCAACTCACTCATGCAGTCTTCATTTTTGATACTGAGTGATTTTCATAGATCATTTATGTCAACTTGGCCCTAAATTCAGTAATTAATCCACCGGTTAATTTGTCTGTATACTCAATGAACGTAGGGTAAACACATGAGAAATTATGATAATTAACATGGCAAAACACTTTCTAGTCCCCAAAGGGTTTCTGCACTCAATACATTTTATATTCACACCATCTTTTGAGCTAAGTCAAGCCAGTCAGTATCTTTTCCTCCAATTCAGAAAGGAACATTCAACTAAGTGATCTGCCATCTAGTAAACAGTTTAACCTGATAAGCTGTGTTTCTCCCACTATATATACTATGCTGTCTTTCCTTAGGAACAGTTAGGGATTGAGGCAGCTTATCAATTGGATCCTGCACATTTTTTCTTTCATTCATTCATTCATTACTAGTGACCACTCAATCTCCGTCAAGCATAAGATAGGGGCTAAACTTAGAGTGGTGAACAAAACAAGTAACTTCATGCTCTGTTGAACTATATCATCTAGTTGAGAGATATACATTTTAAAAAATAATGAATAAATTAAAAATTATCAGTGCTACTGAGGAAAAAGTAGGACACTATGAGAAGGAATAAAATGAATAATGGGAATTAATTTAGATAGAAGTTAAGAGTCTCTTGAGAAGGTACATTTTCAGACGTTGGAGATGAGAAAATGGCATGTGCCCAAAGTCAAGATGAGATAAGCATTGCTCAAGATCTTTCCAACAACTGAATCATAGGGACAAAGAGAACTGTTTTTTCTGAATCAAGGCATTACTTAAAATATTTCACTGCCCTATTATAGAGATGGAGCCATTGTGTATGTCATCTGTTCAAGAAAGATTTTTCTTGCCCCTCCTGTATAAAACACAGAATGAAGTGGTCTTAAACATGGGGTGTGCCACTGGCCTGCGTTGTGTGATAGATTCAGAGTGCACCAAATTTGGGTGACTTCTACAAGTATCAAAAGACATATTAAATTATCAACTATAATTTAATTTTGTTTCCATCATGTGTATGGCCAGAATTGTAAAATTACAGGATTTACTCTGGCTGTACACCAAAGGCAAGTCTGAATATAAATTGATAAATCTCAATATGCATGTAAAATCATGTTATCACTTGTCCAGGGGTTTCTAGAGGCACACTGTACTAACTCTAGAATTGGGAATATGGTTGTGATTCTTCTAGAATGTCTGTGATTCTCTCAAGTCCACAGTGAGAACTAGGCTCATGCCTTTAACAATGATTTTAAGCTTGATCTCCAAGATGAGAGAACACACTGAAGTTGCTTCAGGCAAAGGTTCTAATCTTATTTAGTTTTTTATTTCCTCATTAGACTAATGATGAATGAATTAGGAACTTTTCTAAATGTGTGGTTATAGGAAGCAAATAAAGGCAGAAGGGGGTCTGCTCTGCCCCAGAGGACCCTCATGTTTAACTTCAATGTTATATTGGAAGTCAAGTGACAAAGTCAATGGTTCATTCTTTATTTCAAATTCTGGCCAGAAATGCACCAATGACAACTAATTATCATCTTAATTTTTACTTCAAAATTCTTACATTATAAAAAGTAATAGAATATCATAAAATCTCCTTCTGAGCTAGTTAATAAAAGATTCAAGCCATGACTGAATACACAGAAGGAAGAGTAGTGGGCCTACTTTCCTAATGAGAATAGGATAAACATCTCCTACCATTTCGTCTGAGAAAAAAAAAATATAGAGAGTTTTACAAATTGCACCGAGAGAAATAATTTTCTTTTTCATCAAAAGGGAAAGGAAGACGTCTTAGAGCAAAGGAGGAGAAGAATAGCTGAGCAGACAAACTGAAAAGAAAAATAGCAGCTCTTCCTATCTGAACAGGTGAAGAGGAAATTCCCGTTTTAACTACAGATACTAAAATTCAGCCTCAGGGTAAGACATCACCACAAGGACTTTTGACACAAATGATAAAGATTCAAAGGTGACTCTGTTGTCTCTCTTTGGGATTGTGGTGGAACAAGTACTAGAGAACAATAACAATACTGAGGACTCACATTCTTAAGTTATTTCTTTTGAAAAAATATATTCTGATAGTATAATTGGCTTTCCCGATTAGTTCGTGTTCACTTATGCAAATCACTTTTTATAAATGGCATTTGTATGCTAAAAGACATAGAAAGGCTGACAGGTCTCTGAATCGTCCTTTTCTACCCTGTAAGTAGATGGTGTGTGCGAATGCCAGTACAATTTATTATGCCATGAAAAAGTATCAAAGATAGATTTACACTGAGCAACCATCAGTCTATATGGGGTCTACCCAGAATCTCAGAATTTAGAATCTTAGAATATTATCCAGATTAAGAAGAGTTTGAATCCTGAGATATGACTATGCTGTGGTGATGACATAATGGTTATGTCAACCTGTAGGGATGTTTCTTTGGTAAGTCAACAAATGCCTTAAGGAGAAACTGTCCAAAGACATTGCAAAGTGACATCCATAAAACTATCCTCCTTTCATCTTCTGTCCCTTTTGAAGCTCTTGCATTATAAAATTATGTGAAACCTTGAATACAAACCAACCCCAGGGTCCACTCAGGACTAGCGAAACACTAGCAAAACACTTTGAAATGTAGTTTGGGTGTGTGGTTTTGTTTTGTTTTGTTTTTTTAACCTATCACAACAATCCTCCATACTGACTGTGTTTGTACTAGTCAGGGAAACATAGTTTGTACTTCTCCATAGGAACAGAACCAGTAGTGATGGCTACCAAATTCAAAATCTACAGGGCAGACAGCTAGGCTTGGGACCAGGGAAGGGTTGCTTCACCTGAAGGCAGTCTGAAGACAGAATTCTCTCTTCCTTAGAGGACCTCAGGCTACTATGGACAGTAATCTGCTTTACCCAAAGTTTGTTGATTTAAATGTTAATCTAACCTGAAAAATGCATTTATAGAAAGATCTAAAATAAAGTGTGACCAATGGCTTCCCTGGTGGTTCAGAGGTTAAAGCGTCTGCCTCCAATGTGGGAGACCCAGGTTTGATCCCTGGGTCAGGAAGATCCCCCGGAGAAGGAAATGGCAACCCACTCCAGTATTCTTGCCTAGAGAATCCCATGGACTGAGAAGCCTAGTAGGTTACAGTCCATGGGGTCACAAAGAGTCGGACACGACTGAGCGACTTCACCTTACCTAATATCTGAGTACTTTAGCCTGGCTAAGTTGCTACATAAAGTGAACCATCACACTGGCCCTCCCAAAATTAGATAATTAAGGGATCTTTCCACTGTTTTATCATAACAGAGAATGGCAAGTATCATGTTCATTTTATTTCAGTCCTCTTTTTCTCTTCTAGCAGCAACTTTTGATGCTACCAAAACACCTGTAAAGGTCAAAAACCCCAACAAGAAGAAAAAAACTAATCAAAGTAAAAAATTGATTCCAGTCTCAATGATACTGCCAAGTATAACTAGGCCATCAAATGTACATTGGTGATATAATTATTTAAAATATAATTTAACAATTAAATATTACTTTAAAGATAAGCATGTACTAACTTATATAATATTGTTTATCAACTATACTTCAATAAAAAATAAATTAATTTTAAAAAGATAATCATGTACTGTTAGGGGAAGCACACTGATTGAAACTGCCCACCCTGGCCAGGCACCATAGTAACCATTTGCATGAGTTGTTTTATGACAGGAGATCCTGATAAGGAATACAGAACTAATAAGCCACTACCAACTGCAAGAGTTTGGGAAAGGTCGAAAGGAGACACCGCGTGTCTGTCCACTTCCCAGAATCCCTCTCACTAGCACCCATCTTGGCTGACCGATGCGTGCACCACCAGGAAAGACTCTGAATTAGAATGATTGACCAAAGACAACCTGGGAACTAATCCCATCACCATAAAACCTGAGACTGCAAGCCACGTGGCATGGCAGTTCTCCTGGTTTCCCTTACCCTACTGCTCTCCACCCGGGTGCCCTTTCTCAATAAAATCTCTTGCTTTGTCAGCACATGTATCTCCCCGGACAATTCATTTCCAAGTGTTAGACAAGAGCCCTGTTTCAGGCCCTGGAAGGGGTCCCCCTTCCTGCAACAGTACTACATTCCTGTGACAGTACTACCTTCTGATAAGTTNAGAGAATCCCATGGACTGAGAAGCCTAGTAGGTTACAGTCCATGGGGTCACAAAGAGTCGGACACGACTGAGCGACTTCACCTTACCTAATATCTGAGTACTTTAGCCTGGCTAAGTTGCTACATAAAGTGAACCATCACACTGGCCCTCCCAAAATTAGATAATTAAGGGATCTTTCCACTGTTTTATCATAACAGAGAATGGCAAGTATCATGTTCATTTTATTTCAGTCCTCTTTTTCTCTTCTAGCAGCAACTTTTGATGCTACCAAAACACCTGTAAAGGTCAAAAACCCCAACAAGAAGAAAAAAACTAATCAAAGTAAAAAATTGATTCCAGTCTCAATGATACTGCCAAGTATAACTAGGCCATCAAATGTACATTGGTGATATAATTATTTAAAATATAATTTAACAATTAAATATTACTTTAAAGATAAGCATGTACTAACTTATATAATATTGTTTATCAACTATACTTCAATAAAAAATAAATTAATTTTAAAAAGATAATCATGTACTGTTAGGGGAAGCACACTGATTGAAACTGCCCACCCTGGCCAGGCACCATAGTAACCATTTGCATGAGTTGTTTTATGACAGGAGATCCTGATAAGGAATACAGAACTAATAAGCCACTACCAACTGCAAGAGTTTGGGAAAGGTCGAAAGGAGACACCGCGTGTCTGTCCACTTCCCAGAATCCCTCTCACTAGCACCCATCTTGGCTGACCGATGCGTGCACCACCAGGAAAGACTCTGAATTAGAATGATTGACCAAAGACCACCTGGGAACTAATCCCATCACCATAAAACCTGAGACTGCAAGCCACGTGGCATGGCAGTTCTCCTGGTTTCCCTTACCCTACTGCTCTCCACCCGGGTGCCCTTTCCCAATAAAATCTCTTGCTTTGTCAGCACATGTATCTCCCCGGACAATTCATTTCCAAGTGTTAGACAAGAGCCCTGTTTCAGGCCCTGGAAGGGGTCCCCCTTCCTGCAACAGTACTACATTCCTGTGACAGTACTACCTTCTGATAAGTTCTTAGAGACACAGTTACAACTTATTTTAAAATTTTCATTGAATGTTACTAATATAACCTGCAATCTGGAAGAAAAAGTCCTTAAACTTATGATTTCACTAATTTTTATTAGTCTGTAAACCTTGAAATATCAGAGACAATAATCAAAAATCTCTATCACCCATACAGGTAATCACTTGCTAACTTTTTTCAGGTTTGCTTTACTCTGGGTACAAAATGGAAAAAGTAATGAATGATCACTAGGTACTCTTTGACCACGGGAGTGTAATGACATGTTGCTTGTCAAAAAAATCCTCTTCCTCCTCATCCGTACTGCTTTCAGAAACTGTCAGCAAAGACTGGATTCCAGTATCCTTTTCAGAAGAGCTGGAAGTACATTAAAAGGTCAATACACAATATACAGAACCAGGTTTCAACTCTCCATTTATCTTCTGTTCAATACTACACACACTGAAGTAATTGGAGGCAGGCAGACATGAGGGGGGGCTGTTTCAGACTGAGATCATAATTCCCAATGTGCCCAATAAACCAAGCCTCCATGATTTTCATCATTCTCCCTCTCTCAAGAGATAAAGCCACAGTGGAACCAAGGAGAGAAGATTTCATGGTCTCTGGTTGCATCTTTCATTGATGATACCTCAGAAGGTACTTCAGAAACTTGCAGAGCCTCCAGGTTCTTATTTAGGACATTCATTATTACCCTGGTTGTTTAACAGAAGCCCAATGAATAAGCTGCCAGATAAGTCACTTCCTTTGTGTACAGTAAATTAGGACCATGTGGAGAGCCAGTCTAGATATGCCAAAGCCAAAATTAATGACAGCAACTATGTAGTTCTTTTACTTTCTTGCATCTTATGATGAAAAGGAACTCATGGAAACCCTAGTGTGTTGCTGTGTGAGACTTGGGGTAAGAAGTAGTATGGGGGCACAGAGAGGAGTCCACATAGTTCATATACTTTGGTCCAAGTTATTAAAAGTTTCAGCCCATGTACACTACTAAATAATATAAAATATTTCACCCTGTGATGGATAGAACTCTTCTTTGGATTTTATGCCCCAAACAGGCTAAACCAGCATTTTGTAAAGTCTTGTCGGTGGTCCAGTTCAGATCTTAAATGTGATTAAAAACAAAAACAAAAAACCTTTCTCTGGTCTAAATAGAGAAAAGAAGGACAAGGTAATAACTTTTTCATGAAATTTTTAATTTTAAAGAACTGTGCTTTATTCTGTTAATATAATCCCCTTATATTTAGTCCTAAATGTCTTTTTTATGAAGTTGGTTTAGTAACTTTGGTTTATTTTTAAGGGAAAAAATAGCAACTTTATGCTGATCCCTTAAAAAAAATTAAGTGGTATTAGAAATGGAAAAATCCTTGGACCACATATAAATGATTTTCTCCTTCAGAAAGACAGAATATGAACTCTTGATTCCTTTTTACTACAATATTAGACTTCAGCAAATCAAAGGAATTTACAATCCAAGGGAATTTTATTTTGCTTTTTTCTCAGTCTGTTTAGAAGAATCACTCTTCCTTTTTCAGGGAATTCTAGTATGACCATAACACCTTGACATGATAGACTACTTTTCTGAAGATTTATTAGTTTTACCAATGTTCCTTATAAACTGATCACCATCTCTAAATGCTCTTATCCAGTGTAAGGGAAGAATGAAGTCATATAGATTAAAATGATATCATTAACAATCTAGACTTGATTTCAAGAAGGAGACTTCTCAATATTCTATTCTAAAAACTTTATTCACAGTGAGTAAGAGTCTATGAATGCAAAGTATTGAAATTCAGTAAGTTAATGAAGACAAGTAAGCCAACTGTTTTTCAATATAAGAAGAAATACTGAAGGATTATTAAATTCCAAATGTCTTTTCATTTTCCTGACACACATTGTGCAGCAGAGAATTATCTCTTCACATTAAAGCAACAACTTCATAAGCCTTTCACTAAATCCTGATATTAGGTTAGCAAAGCACTTAAACATTTTATAAAGAATAGCCATATAAGTACACACATGAAGACAATATCTATGTAGTAAAGGTAACTAGTTGGGGGTTGTCAAAAATTTTACAATGCACTCTTTGTACATATAAGAAGCATATTTAACTTACCTCTGTTCCTGGAATCCACAGAGACCCCTCGCATATGAGGTCTTCAGGAAATCTAGGGTAGTCTGACTTATATTCAGCAAATGGTTGTTGAAGGCTGGTAACTCTTCTGAGGTTAGGCTGTAAAGTTTTTCTGAAGGATCTGAAATATTTTATTTCAAGCATTATCAACACATAAATTCAAGAAACAAATACAGAGCATATGGTGCTGAAAGTTTACTCAGTAAACTTCAATCAGTACAAGGATAGGGGCTTCCCAGGTGGCTCAGTGGTAAAGAATCTGCCTGCAATGCAGGAGATGCAAGAGACTGGGGTTCAATCCCTGGAGTAGGAAATGACAACACACTCCAGTATTCTTGCCTGGAAAATTCCATGGACAGAGGAGCCTGGTGGGCTACAGTACATGTGGTCTCAAAGGAGTTGGACACGACTTAGCAACTAAACAGCAGTCTGACTTATTTTGCCTAGCCACATTGATTTTTAACATACACTATACTTAAGTGACAAATGCTCTGAAAATTTACAAAGTTCCAAGGAAATACAAGCAATCTTTTTTAAAGTTATGATATTGTGCAACTCCTCAACTTGCCTGAATGTTAAACACTTTATTATATCTTTTTGTCTTCTGAGAAATCAAAGGTTTGCCCCCACACAGTCTGAGACAAAAGTTAGTTTTGGAAAAGCTACTCTTTCTTTTAGACTGCCTTGCTTTATTTGGGTAGATAATAACCATGTGTATGTGAAAGGGGAAAAGCCTTCAGTCTTCTTTTTCCTGAAGTTGGCCTGTGATTCAGCCTTCTGCTGCTACTGCTAAGTCACTTCAGTAGTGTCTGAATCTGTATGACCCCATAGTCGGCAGCCCACCAGGCTCCTCCGTCCCTAGGATTCTCCAGGCAAGAACACTAGAGTGGGTTGCCATTTCCTTCTCCAATACATGAAAGTGAAAAGTGAAAGTGAAGATGCTCAGTCGTGTCCAACTCTTAGCAACCCCAGGGACCACAGCCTACCAGGCTCCTCCGACCATGGGTTTTTTCAGGCAAGAGTACTGGACTGGGTTGCCATTGCCTTCTCCCAATTCAGCCTGAGTAAGGACAAATAGTGCAAGTTCAATAAGCAAATGTGAAAGCAATACCTTCCTTACATGAACTACCAAAATATCAAGTATAGAAGTAAATATGATTATTACATTAGACATAATGTTGTCATAGCCATCTAACTTCTACAAGAGGTTATGCTATAATGACTTTTAAAACTATTAAAATTACTGGCTGTTATTCCTGGAATTACTCAGGTGGTGCGAGTGGGAAAGAACCCGCCTGCCAATGCAGGAGATATACGAGAGGGGAGTTCAGTCCCAGGGTGGGGAAAATCTAGAGGAGAGCATGACAACCCACTCCAGTACTCTTGCCTGGAGAAACCTTTGGACAGAAGAGCCTGGCTGGCTACGGTCCACAGGGTCTCAAAGAGTCAGACACGACTGAAGCGACTTAGCATGCATTCCTCCCTTCACTTTAATGAAAGTGACAGGATCAGAAGGACCAAACACTAGCCTGCATGTATTAAACCCCTAACTGAAGATAATTGGGGGTGGTTAGTATTAACTTGAAGTTTGTGAGCAAGCAGAGATTCCCCTACAAAAATGAACTTAGAATATCCCTCCTGCAAGATAACTAAGATCATGGCATCTGGTCCCATCACTTCATGGCAAATAGATATGGAAACAGGGGGAACAGTGACAGACTTTATTTTCTTGGGCTTCAAAATCACGTGACTGCAGCCATGAAATAAAAAGATGCTTACTCCTTGGAAGAAAAGTTATGATCAACCTAGACAGCATATTAAAAAGCAGAGACATTACTTTGCTAACAACGGTCCATCTAGTCAAAGCTATGGTTTTTCTAGCAGTCATGTATGGATGTGAGAGTTGGACTATAAAGAAAGCTGAGCAGTGAAGAATTGTTGCTTTTGAACTGTGGTGCTGGACAAGACTCTTGAGAGTCCCTTGGACTCTGAGGAGATCCAGCCAATCTACTCTAAAGGAAATCAGTCCTGAATATTCACTGGAAGGATTGATGATGAAGCTGAAACTTCAATACTTTGGTGACCTGATGTGAAGAACTAACTCATTTGAAAAGACCCTGATGCTGGGAAAGATTGAAGGCAGGAGGAGAAGGATACCACATAGGATGAGATGGTTGGATGGCATCACCAACCCAATGGACATGAGTTTGAGTAAACTATGGGAGTTGGTAATGGACAAGGAAGGCCTGGCATGCTGCCGTCCATGGGGTCGCAAAGAATCGAACACGACTGAGCAACTGAACTGAAAGCAGACATCAATACATTTACAACTGTAAGTGTCCTTTGAAATCCAGAGCATTCACAATGACAATACATGGAGAAATTCAGCAGGCTGAGGGTTGAGATCTCTGCTCCCACCACCCCAAAGCAAGCAAGACAGCTTTCACTGGTCTCATTTATGTTTGGAAATTCCCTATAAGATTACTTCTGAGAAAAACAAAAGATTCCTTAGGGAAAATTTTTGTCCCATCCCACTTATTGGAGATTAGGAAATTGAGGGCCCAGTAGGGACTGACAAACGTTCACACAACTACAAGCAGAAGAACTCACCCTAAGCTCTTTCAGCTCACCACATTCATAAATCATTGTGTTCCAGAATCTAATTATTTAGCATTAGGCTATTATCTTCTCCACAAGGAGGTGTTCCTCCCCTCTCCCCCCACAAGGTGAATGAAAACAGGTATACAAGGTCCCTTTACATACCCCATGAAAGAGAATGTTACCTGTGGGAAAGTAATCAGCTCAGGATTTGGAACTAGTAGAACCACAGTGCTAACCCAATGGTGATGCTTAGATCTAAGGAATCCCACCAGGAGGGATTAGTCTTTCAAGTCTCTGTTAGTCTTTCAAGTCCTAACTGAATGAATACAGAGCTAATTCAAATTATACAAACAGAATGGGACTATTTCTGTATAATTATTCAGTCTCAAAATTTTATTTCAGAATTAATAGGAGCAGTTATTTAATTTCAGTTAACAGGAGTAGAGGTGACATCACTTAACTTTCAAGGCAGAAAAAAATAAAACTTTAACAAAAATCCTACTGCAGGTTAGTGTTAAAACATAAAAGCTCAACCATACAAAAACCCAAGTGTTCTGATTTTTCTCATATGGGACCAGGGAAGAATGCATTGATATTTCCATCGGAGATTTTACTTTATAACTGTCAAATCTGCTAATTGTTGAGAGTGAATTGAAGTTAAATCTTTCTTATCTATGGAATAAATGGGATATGTGTATGTTCTCTGATCACTGAAGAATCTCTTAAATGCAATAATAAAGAATGGCAAAGAGGGGAAATTGACTATATACAAAGTTCCACAGTGTATTTCTAAAACTCAGGTCACTTAAAACACATACATAAAACTTTATTCTACAGGGAAATAAACACACATGAATAAAGAAACGAAGTAAAGAGGAAAGGAAGGACCACATGATAGGTTAACCCCTTTCAAGGAACAGAAACAAAGCATACAGGTAATTTCCCAGTAAATAATTCACCTCCAACAACAAAAACAAGCACCATTTATAAAGGACTAGATACACATACATAAGACATCCCAATATTCGGGAGACATGACCATCAGGACCCTCCCCCTATAACCTGTGAGCCCATGCCCAAGCCACCAGCCTGTTTCCCCTCCTCCACTGTCTTGCCTCATTTATACTTCAACCCTTCTTTCCTTTGCCTTCACTCTGCCCAACACCTTCTGCCTCTCAAGTGATCACAATAGTGATCTGAAGGAAGGATTTCAAATTATTTAAGTGGCACACAGGTCTGGTGGTCAGACAAAGGAACGTGGGGCAGACCTGCCTGGGTTTGTGCATGGGTGCCTCTGGGCACCCAGGGGAGGCAGTCACTGCAGTATCCAGATTCTCAGTTACTGCAGCCACACAGGGGAGACCGAAAGTACCACTTCCTCATCCATCTGCCAGCAGGATAGCTATGAAGATCAAATGGAGCAACAGCTCATATAAGAACAAACAGTGATTATTACGACTCATTGAATGGCTTCATATTCCTACGTCAGAATGTTTTTAATATGTTGACTTTCACTTTTATGTGTCAATCAATTTTTTTCCCTAAAATTCCAAGATACTCTAAAGCAAAAAAATTGTCATTCTAATTCAGTTTCACCTGACTGTCTTTACAAGGGTTATCTAGTCAATTAGCTGACTATAATTCTGACTAGCCATTTTACAGTTTAATATCTTACTTGATGGCCAACCTTCTAATTATTCGGGAAACCGCTGCCTCACTATTTTACTTTATACTGTAGTTCGTACTAGTATCAGGCAGATTTTTATTCTTTCTTTTTTTTAATTTTGATTTTTACTTTATTTTACTTTACAATACTGTATTGGTTTTGGCATACATTGACATGAATCCGCCACACGCGTACATGAGCTCCTAAATATGAACCCGCCTCCCACCTCCCACCCCACATCATCCCTCCGGATCATCCCCATGCACCAGCCACAAGCATCCTGAATTCTGCATCGAACATAGACTGGTAATTTGTTTCTTACATGATAGTATATATGTTTCAATACCATTCTCCCAAATCATCCCACCCTCTCCCTCTCCCTCTCCCTCTCCCTCAGAGTCCAAAAGTCCGCTCTACACATCTGTGTCTCTTTTGCTGTCTNTCTTGGTTATATTGCTGCATTTGGGTTGGCCTTTCTATAGTCTGGGAATTTGTGGAGTTCTCTTTATTATGGAGTTTCCTCACTGTTGGTGGGGTTGTATCAGTGGCTTGTCAAGGTTTCTTGATTAGGGAGGCTTGTGTTGGAGTTCTGGTGGGTGAAACTGGATTTCCTCTCTTGGAGTGCAATGGAGTGACCAGTAATGGGTTATGAGACGTCAATGGTTTGGAGTAACTTTGAGCTGCCTGTATATTGAGGCTCAAGGGTGTGTTCCTATGTTGCTGGAGAATTCGCATGGTATGTCTTACTCTGGAACTTGTTGGCCCTTGGGTATTGCTTGGTTTCAGTGTATGTATGGAGGCGTTTGATGAGCTCCTATTGATTAATGTTCCCTGGATTCAGGAGTCCTCTGATGTTCTCAGGATTTGGACTTAAGCCTCCTGCTTCTGGTTTTCAGTTTTATTTTTACAGTAGCCTCAAGACTTCTCCATCTATGCAGCACCAATGATAAAACATCTAGGTTAAAGATGAAAAGTTTCTCCTCATTGAGGGACACACAGAGAGGTTCACTGAGTTACATGGAGAAGAGAAGAGGGAGGGGATAGTTAGAGCTGACTGGAATGAGATGAAGTGGATCAAAAGAGGATAGAGCAAGCTAGCCAGTAATCACTTCATTATATGTGCGTCACAGTCTGGACCGCTCAGAGGTATTCATGGAGTTATACAGGGAAAAGGAGAGGGAGGAAGTAGACAGAGGTGGCCAGGAGGATAAAAGAGGGAAATGAAAAGGAGAGAGACAGATCCAGCCAGTATTCAGTTCCTTAAGTGTTCTGCCCCATCTGAAACACACAGAGATTCACAGAGTTGGGTAGAGAAGAGAAGGGAGAGAGAAGAGACAGAGGCCACCTGGTGGAGAAAAAGGAGAGTCCAAAGGAGAAGAGAGTGGTCAAGCCAGTAATCTCGCTCTCAGGTAAAACTGGGTAGTGAAGTTTGGGTTTTTGAATGGACAAAATTGACAACAAAAACCAAAAAGCAAAGATTAAAAATCTAGAGCA
Organism: Neotragus pygmaeus; assembly: GCA_006410875.1. Classification (NCBI taxonomy): domain Eukaryota; kingdom Metazoa; phylum Chordata; class Mammalia; order Artiodactyla; family Bovidae; genus Neotragus; species Neotragus pygmaeus. The sequence continues at coordinate 1,316,938 of SJYV01005987.1, read as the reverse complement.
AAGGTTGGATTTTCAAAAATACAATATTAAAGAAAAGAAGAAGAANGCTCTCAGGTAAAACTGGGTAGTGAAGTTTGGGTTTTTGAATGGACAAAATTGACAACAAAAACCAAAAAGCAAAGATTAAAAATCTAGAGCAAAGGTTGGATTTTCAAAAATACAATATTAAAGAAAAGAAGAAGAAGAAAGGGGAAAAAAAGCCACAATAATTATTAAAAAACAACAACAACCACACAAAGACTATATATGGCGTTTGCTTTTAAAAATAAGTTCTTTTTTTTTT
>SJYV01005987.1:1287007-1312878 GCA_006410875.1 Neotragus pygmaeus | reverse complement strand
CACACACACACACACACACACACACACACACACACACACATCCTCAGTTCCCACTGGCCCCATCTCCTTCTGAAATGACTCTATTGTCAGCTCCAGCAATTGGAGTCAAAGGAGAAATACTACTCAATGTAATTATTTCCTGTCTTCTCTTCCCCAGACTCTTTGGCAGCACTCTTTTCCTAGCACTTGGAGGAAGTGGAGATATCCTAGAGCTGACATAAAATAAATCATAAGGTTTGTTGCTTACAAAAAAGGCAGCTTTCATGGGAATGCACACCCATTTACATTTGTATGAGTACAGTTGTGTAGCTGTATCTGTGTGAGACCAGACTTCACTGAGAGTTGTTTCAGAACTCATCATGAGTAGTGACATGTGGGTGGAATTTTTCTACCCATTGATGCTGAACAGAATATAAAAGTCTGTGCAGAATCAATGAATTTTCTAGAATGAAGGCTGATTGCACCACAGCAGCTGTGACCTCCCTGACTGTTGGGACAATTTAGCTGATGTGCAGTCTTTCCTCAGCTCCAGGTGAATGTCTGCAAAGCTGTGCATTCATCCAAGGCCAATCTTCCCAAATAGAAAGAGAGCCATTCCTCGGTGGACTGTGTGTAAGTGATTACATTCTGCTCTTGACCCATCAAAAATCTCTGGTAGTTCACAGGCTATGTAGTGTGTACTTGGTTTTAATGTATGAAAAAGTATGTATTCTGGTGAAAATATTGGTGTGGGTGTATGAGAAATGAGTGACAGGGGAAAGGTGAAGCACAGAAGAACAAACCTGATAAATGAAATTTAAAAGCTGAGAGGTTAGAGACAAACAACCCAAAACTACTCTTTGTAAAGTATTTCTTTGTAAATAATGAAATTGATCAATTTACCAAATAAGACAACCTTTATCTTATGATTAAAAATTGTATTACTATCCTTTTGATCTAGTTCAGAACTGATATGCTTCATTTTAGAATTAATTTTTTAAAGGTATTTTTATGTGACCCTTTTTTAAAAGCCTTTATTAAATTCACTCGGAGAAGGCAATGGCATACCACTCCAGTACTCTTGCCTGGAAAAGCCCATGGATGGAGGAGCCTGGTGGGCTGCAGTCCATGGGGTCGCTAAGAGTCAGACACGACTGAGCGAATTCACTCTCACTTTTCACTTTCATGCACTGGAGAAGGAAATGGCAACCCACTCCAGTGTTCTTGCCTGGAGAATCCCAGGGACGGGGGAGCCTGGTGGGCTGCCGTCCATGGGGTCGCACAGAGTCGGACACGACTGAAGTGATTTGGCAGCAGTTGCAGCAGCATTAAATTCGTTACAATATCGTTTCCAGTTTTGTTTTGTTTTTTGGCCATTAGGCATGTGGGATCTCAGCTCCCCAACCAGGATTGAACTTTCTACCGTCTGCACTGGAAGGCAAAGTATTAACCATGGAACCTCCAGGGAAGTCCCTAAAAATGACTTTTAACATGAGAATTACCTCCAAGCATATTTATATTTGATTTTTAGTAAAACTGAGTCAGGGAAGTGAATGATAGGTAAAGATGAATCACAATTTCTTCTTCCCCAATCCCTAATGAAATGAATAGGAAAGGGAGAAAAATTAAAATCATAAGTGGAACCAAAGGAAGAGATACAAATTCGCATAATAAACCTTGACAAGGAACAACCAAAGGAATAAACAGAAGATTCATTAAGGTACAGCTGGGGGCCATGCCCGTTCTCCTTCCCACTCAGTGTGCACACAAACTAGTAACAGGAAGAGGAGAGTCATCTAAAGTGCTCACAAGTCTAACCAGTGCCATAAGAAATTGGGAAAAACAGTGGGTGAGGGGAAAGCAAGGAGAAAACGTTGAAAATATTTTTAAGCCCTGAACATCCACCATAATATCTTAGTGGAAGCAAGAAAATCACATACCCGCAGGTGTCCCAACAGAGGCAAAACACACTTGAAATCAGGTCCAATGAAGTCTGGCATTCAATAAAATCCAGAAAAAGACAAGAGAGCCCAGATCCTCCAAAAAGGAAGCTGAACTCCTGAGTCCTTCATCTACTCTCCCTGTGCCTTTGAGCCAGCGGGATACAGAAGAGAGTCAACAGCCAGCTCACAAACAGTAGCTCCATAGAGAAGGCTGACACATCTAGCACAAGTAGCGAGGAGAGAGGAGATTTTAGGGAGAATGCAGTCTCACTATACCAGAAAAGACAGAAGATGCGAGCAAAGCCACTCACAGCACAGGTGAACAAGTAAGATGCAAGGAAAGGACAGCAATCAAACTGGAATCCAAGAATCCACTGCACACAAAAAAATGATTAAGTGAAAGAGCAATCTGGTAGATAACAGATCAAGACCCTAAGAAAATTCCCTCATAAGTCCTTTGGTTACAGAATAAATAATAAGGATGACATTTTTAAAAAGAATAAAACTAACTTAAAAGATCAAACAGCAACATGTCAGATATCAAAAAGGAAAAGCAAACTTGTTCCTGGATTGGACCTTGCACCAGAAAAAAAAATATGCTATAATGAACATCACTGAGACAATTTTAAAAAATTAGATATGTACTGAAGGTTAGAGAATTACAATGTATTAATGTTTAATTTCTTGATTTTGATCACTGTACTATGGTTACACAAGAAAAAGCTGTTGCTTGTAGGAAATACACTAAAATATATTTCTGGAAAAGGGTCATGAGTCTTGTAACATTCTTTCAGAAAAAGAGTTGTATTTGTGTGTGTGTATGTGTGTGCACGTGTGTGTGTATACGTGCAAATGAGGTAAGACAAACAGGTCATGAAATGGGTGAAGTGTATATGGAAGTTCCTTGTACTATTCTTGCATTCTTGCAATTCTCTAAGTTTAAATTACATCAAAGTAAAAATTACCAAAAAAAAGAATGCTTGTAAAGAGCTAATTTATTGGGTCAACCCATAAAGAATGGACTATTCAGTTCAGTTCAGTCGCTCAGTTGTGTCTGACTCTTTGCAACCCCATGAATTGCAGCATGCCAGGCCTCCCTGTTCATCACCATCTCCTGGAGTTCACTCAGACTCATGTCCATCGAGTCCGTGATGCCATCCAGCCATCTCATCCCCTTCTCTTCCTGCCCCCAATCCCTCCCAGCATCAGAGTCTCTTCCAGCTGTAAATTGAAATTCTGATATGAGACAAATTTGAGATAATCACATTAAATAAAAAGCAAAATAAAAACAGCTTAAAACAGTTGAAGAAACATAAGTAAACATCGTAAAGAGATACAACATAAAAAAATAGATTTCCCAGCAGCAAAAAGCCAAATGGAACAGAATAGCAATTCAAATATATGACAAAAGAAATTTTCTCTGAAAACAAAGAGGAACTTCTGTGCTTTAAGAAATGCTGAATTACTTATACTGAAATACAATCCTGGTCCAATAACTGAATTTCAAATATTAAGAAAAAAAGTTCTCCAAACATCCAATCAAGAAATAAGCATGTCACATGCAAAAGAGAGTGAAGTAAAAATGAAAAACCTCAAACTACTTCACAGCAGAATTCAGATCCAGAAAAGGATGAATCAGCGTGTACACAGTTTAAGAGAAAAATGACCCAAGGAGATTTTGTTGTTGTTTAATCGCTAAGTCATGTCCAACTCTTTTGTGACCCCATGGACTGTAGCCTGTCAGGCTCCTCTGTCCTTGGGATTTCCCGGGCAAGAAACTGGAATGGGTTGCCATTTCCTTCTCCAAAGGATCTTCCTGAGCCAAGGATCAAACCCATGTTTCTTGATTGGTAGGTAGATTCTTTACCACTGAGCCCCCTGGGAAGCCCAGACACAAGGAGAATCCCCACAGTCAATTTGCCATTCAAATACAAAGGTAGCAGGCATTCTCCAACATGACAGGATTCAGGTAATAAAGTTACCACAAGCTCTACCAGTGGTTAAAAAAAAAATTGACAATTAAATTCAACCGAATAAAAGTTAAATGGAGAAACTGTGCCAAAGTACTAACTAGCACATTATCCAGGGACAGAAGACAGTGGAGATATGCCTACTAAGTGCAGAGGGAAAAAACTGCTAAATTAATCTAACTTGCCAATGGACTCTATAAAGATAAAACAGACAAGAATGCCACAATCAAAACTTCTAGAAATGAACAAAAATAAAAGGCTCAAAATTGGGAAGTCTTAATAAAAATGCAGAATCTTGCATCCCACCCCAGACATATACCTGTATTATAACAACACCCCTGGGGGATTTACGTATACACTGAAACTTGAGAAATACTACTTCAAAAAGATCAGATGGAATAGCTCTTGTCTCCAACAATATTGGGCAGTGGCTCTTATAAGAGATTAGTCACTCAGTGATCTTGTAGGAAGGAGAAAAAAATTTTTGTCTGTCCACACGAAGGACCTTAAGACCACTTAACTGTGAATTATATGAGCTAAGGGGATAATCTCTGATATGGCTGGGCACACACAAGTTCTATAACATTTTCAGGGTGACATCAGAGGATAGTCAAGAAAACAAACACAAAGGTTGATGGTTTAAAGAGAAAAAGGGAAAAGTTTGTTTGCTTGGAGCATGACATGGAGAATCAGGCAGAAGGCAGAGTTAATATTGTTTATAGTGAAAAAAAATAGCATTACCTGCAAGATTTCTCAGCTCATTTAATTCTTTTTCCAAACTGTCTAACGTCTGCTGATCATCAGCGTCATCTAAGAAAGGCTCATCATGGTCAGTACTATCAATATATTCGATTTCTGAAATTTCAGAAGCAGCTTTAGAGAGTGATTGAGCAACTGCACTTCTTGACCGGGGATGAGAAGAAGAAAAGCAGCTGGAACTTCTTTTCACAGAGTTGGAAAGTGGTAAATTTGCTGTTGAAGGTCTCTGTGATATCTGGCCTAAAATAAAAAATAAATTAACAAACAATTTTTTAAATTTGAATGAATGCTTTAAAAGATACAGGATACTAGCTTCCTGAACTCAGTTAAATTCATGCAACAGAATTTATGAGAAAATTAACTTTAGATTATCATGTACTTTGCTTTACCTCCATTTGTGAATCCTAAATTACCTTCTTATGTTATAAAGAACACTTTGGGTTATTCTTCCCTAATTTTGTCTACATTCAGAGAAAGGCAAGCTAATTTCAATATTAAGTAAAACAAAAATCTATAAGCCCAGTCAATTCCAGAACAATTCAACATACCAATCTTATCATCTATTCCATGGCCAACCATTGTGCTATGTTTCTTAAATTCTAGGACAATATTGCATTGTGCCTTGTAAGAGAAAAAACCCCATAGGATAAACATGGTGCCACTTCCTAATGATCCCATTTTATTTGATGGTGTGTACATTCATCTATTAAAGCAGATATGGAAACAAAATAGACCAGTATGCAAAACCTTTTGGAAAAACAAAGGATTTAAAGAAAATTGAGAGTACATTTCTAATTCTCCTAAATATGAGTTCACTCTCAGCTGCTTTATAGGGCACTTCAGTGGAAAAATTCCAGAAGCAGAAATCTGAGTCAGGTTAGTACTTTGTTCCACCAGGGCAGTCACCATTTTGTCTTGATCTATTTCAAAAGTTGGCTTAGTTGGTTTCTTCAATATGTGTGGTTCTTTCATAGTAGGGAAAAAAAAAAAAATCTCTTCAAAATTTATACTAACAAAACATAACTATATATATCATTTGGTATTGCTCACAAGATTCTTTAATAAAGGCCAAGGGAATATTCAAGGCACAGATTTAGATATTCACAGCACAGGTACATTTTTAATATAGTGAATCGTTTTGATTTAGATAAATACATGTATATTAAGCATAAATAATTTATAAGATAATCTTGTATTCCCTTAATACAAATTACCTTTGTGTAAAATGTTGGATTCTTTAAAGAAATGCTATGGCCATTATCATTAAAATTATTATTTGACTGAATATATGTCATACAACATTATGCCTACTCTATTGACTCAAAGAAAAATGTAAAATTCAGAAGAGTGGCTACAGGCAATTGTCATATAATAAATAGTCAATGATTATTGAGTTTGTCTTTTTTTTTAAGATATACTTTGTAAAAAAAATAACAAAAAAATTAAAAATATATATTTAAAAAAATTAAAAAAAGATATACTTTGAAGGTAACTAGTACCCTAAGAAGAAGCTTAATGCAGTATGTAATTATTTAAGCAATTAAAACTGACTAAGGTAAGTCCCAAATGGCACCAATTTTAATACACATCTCAGAAATCAAGTTAGAAAACAATTTTTGTTGGAATGAAATTGTAAATAAATTAAGAGTCTAATCTTTTTGTGTCTATTTGCACTCAAAGATAATTCTAAAGAAAAACAACTAACAAAAATGTGCCTGTGTTTTTTTAAAAAAATAAATATCCCTAAGATTTATTTTAATGACTAGAATTTGGAATTATTTTACCTGTAAGGAATCAACATTTTATTTAAAGCCATCAAGAATAACAAATCTGCCATTTTTATAAGTGAACCAGCAGTAGAAACAGTAATGGTAGAAGTGCAGGTCAGAGCATCTATAATTCAGCTATAAACAGTAACACAGTAATTCAGCTATAAAAATAGAAACTTCTAGATCTATGGAGAAAACCACACCTTCTAGCTTACTGTGCTACCTCTCAATCACAATTTAAAGGAATTTAGACCTGGTTAAAATAAAACAAATGAAAGATGTTATTAAGAAGAACTGACTTCTGCCAACACGGGGAAATATGAGATGAAAAAATTTTAACATAATATATATGCCCTTCAGAAATTTCAGGAGATTACAAACATTTGCTGAACTCTTATAAAAACCTCTGGCTGCCACAGTATTAGAGGTTAATTGATCCCAACTGAGAAAAAAAAAGTTCACAGGTGTGGGTTAGACATGCTTACCATACGGCAAAGAAAGAGACTATTTTTCTTACTGGAAGTATACTCAAAGTGTAATTTAATGCACATAAGCCATAGAAAGACAGAGGCTTCAGTTTGGTCCTTGGTTTTATTTATTTTGTTCATTTAGATGAATATGTAATTCCCTTTAATGTTTCCTGTATAAGATTTTTTTTTTAATTTTACTTTACAATACTCTATTGGCTTTGCCATACATCGACATGAATCCACCACAGGTGTACACAAGCTCCCAATCCTGAATCCCCCTCCCACCTCCCACCCCACAACGTCTCTCTGGATCATCCCCGTACACCAGCCCCAAGCATCCTGCATCCTGCATCAAACATAGACTGGCGCCTCATTTCTTACATAATGTTTCCTGTATAAGATTTTTAATGTTATTGTTAGGGTTAAGATTAGAGACATGGTTAAGACAGGCACAAATGAAAAATGCCATGACTAAAGGGATCATCCTGTAGTTTTTTCTTTTTTATAAACCAAGTTTGTAGATTATAAACATAATTTTTTGGAAGTAAGCTTTTGGAAATAACTTATGCCATCACTGGCAATGTAAATAATATTTCCATAAATGTTTCAGGAGCACTTAGAAAATACATTTTCTAATGTATGAATTCTCAGTAATTTACACAGTGGAGCAAGAATATTAAAAGACAAATATGTTTTGTGACCTTTATCCAGGGGAAAATATAATGAGTCCTTTGGTCAGAATGTTATTTATTATTGAAACACTCTGCAAAAAAGCAGGTTACTCTGCTTATATTTCATCCAATTCTAATGTTTTATTTAGAACAGTAATAATTACTATTGTATTAAAGTCTGTTCAGTGAGTGATTAATATTTTTTTATATCTTTATTGACATTCTTATGCACATTAATATAACCCAAACCACTATTTTACATTATCATCCCAGTATTTTGCTGGTCTTATTAGTAATCATAGCATATTATTCTTGAACTAATGCCAAGGACAATTTCTTTTGTTATATTTATAGTATAACTGTGATCAGTGTTAATCTATAATTTCCTCAAATTACAGAGAGAGGAAGCTGGGGTGGGGGAACAGTAGGTTTTGGCAGTAGGTGGGCAGAATCAATGGACTTGCTGCAAAACACACATGTATTTCATAGCTACCATGTTTTTACATTCACAAATTTAAGACTAGAGAGTCCCTTGGATTGCAAGGAGATCCAACCAGTCAATCCTAAAGGAAATCAGTTCTGAATATTCATTGGAAGGACTGATGCTGAAGCTGAAGCTCCAATGCTTTGGCCACCCAATGCAAAGAGCAGACTCATTGGAAAAGACTCTGATGCTGGGAAGGATTGAAGGCAAGAGGAAAAGAGGGCAACAGAGGATGAGATGGTTGGACAATGAGTTTGAGCAAACTCTGGGAGATAGTGAAGGACAAGGGAGCCTGGCATGGGGTGGCAAAGAGTCAGACACGACATAATGACTGACTCTGTCAGTCTACATAGTCAACATATCTATACAGCAGTTTTCTCAAAGTATGGTTTTTGGACTATCTGTTGGCATGAAGTAGAATCATTGATAAAATAAATGCAAATCCCTGAACTTTATCTCAGCTTAACAACCCAAAATTTCTAATGGTGAGATCTAGGAATGCCACAAGTTTCCCAGGTGATTACACTCACACTGACAACTTGAGAGCCTCTGACTGGACTCTAAGTTCTCAGGCTTCTGGGAAGGTGGCTTATTTTATGTCACCATGCCTCAAGTAGGTGCTCCTTCTAATGTTTCTTCTAGCAAATTATTGATTTCAACAGATCACGGCAAATGGATACTTCAAAGCATTGGGCTACTTACTTATAAAGATTTGCCCTAGCAACAAATTCTCATGGCATACATGAGAATTTGTTTTTATCAATCTATGGTGACTTTAAAAAGTTCCTTGACTGCCTCAAAAGGAAGCAGCCAGAATTTTCAAAGCTGCCCCAGCCTTTGATATGAGATATGTAATTACAGAGCCAAAAAACATTTATCATACATGAATGGATTTTCCACTAAAAAAAAAAAAAACTATTAAAATCTGACAGTTTCTCAACATAAAGGCATATGGAAAGAATCTAAGCTGGCCAAGTTGTTTTAATCATAAAATTTAAGGCAAGAGAGAAATATAAATCTTACATATATGGACAAATCATATGTAATTAAATTTCTGGCATGAAGTTGGCCTTCAGATGAAGTCAGTCAGTCCCCTCTGTCAAACGTTTCTCCTGAATCATGAGCTCCCAAGATCAAGTAACATGACTCAGGCAACTCTTTTCCCTAGGATCCAGTACAGTGTCGTCATACTCAGCGTGTGTGCTGAATCGTCTTAATTCATTAGTCATCAACTGCAACTTCATATGAAATTGAGCACAAAGCAAACCTACTTTATCAGGTACTTTCAGATAACAATAATAACCAGTAACACTACTGATTTTAATGATGTCAAAATTCTCTGCATGCACTTACTAGAAAAATACTGCAATGAGCATTCAATATGTCAAAAGTTATTGTATAGAAAATCTCAAAATTATTTTGGCTAGAAAATAGAATTAATAAACTGAAATCAGGATTTCAGGGCCAATACATTAAGCATTAGATTTAAACCAGCAGTGTCTTAATCACAGCCGCAAACAGCAATCTCATGGCTTTGTATGATCATAATATGAATCAAGTAGAGGAGGAAACAAAATCTACTATAAATATACTGTTTCTTGAAAGTGTAATGAAACTCAGTGTATATTTTATAAGGGTTGTTCAAAATATATATGCCTTATCCTGAGCTACATTTTAAAAATATCATTCTCTAGTACACTGTGGCAGAAAATAGCTAAGACTGTAAAATTTATATTTTTGAGAGAAGTAATGACTATTCTTGGTTTTTGGCTTTGGAAGAAAAGTCCAAGACAGTTTAAATGAATAAGTTTAAATTAAATAACTGATNTTGAGCAAACTCTGGGAGATAGTGAAGGACAAGGGAGCCTGGCATGGGGTGGCAAAGAGTCAGACACGACATAATGACTGACTCTGTCAGTCTACATAGTCAACATATCTATACAGCAGTTTTCTCAAAGTATGGTTTTTGGACTATCCGTTGGCATGAAGTAGAATCATTGATAAAATAAATGCAAATCCCTGAACTTTATCTCAGCTTAACAACCCAAAATTTCTAATGGTGAGATCTAGGAATGCCACAAGTTTCCCAGGTGATTACACTCACACTGACAACTTGAGAGCCTCTGACTGGACTCTAAGTTCTCAGGCTTCTGGGAAGGTGGCTTATTTTATGTCACCATGCCTCAAGTAGGTGCTCCTTCTAATGTTTCTTATAGCAAATTATTGATTTCAACAGATCACGGCAAATGGATACTTCAAAGCATTGGGCTACTTACTTATAAAGATTTGCCCTAGCAACAAATTCTCATGGCATACATGAGAATTTGTTTTTATCAATCTATGGTGACTTTAAAAAGTTCCTTGACTGCCTCAAAAGGAAGCAGCCAGAATTTTCAAAGCTGCCCCAGCCTTTGATATGAGATATGTAATTACAGAGCCAAAAAACATTTATCATACATGAATGGATTTTCCACTAAAAAAAAAAAAAAACTATTAAAATCTGACAGTTTCTCAACATAAAGGCATATGGAAAGAATCTAAGCTGGCCAAGTTGTTTTAATCATAAAATTTAAGGCAAGAGAGAAATATAAATCTTACATATATGGACAAATCATATGTAATTAAATTTCTGGCATGAAGTTGGCCTTCAGATGAAGTCAGTCAGTCCCCTCTGTCAAACGTTTCTCCTGAATCATGAGCTCCCAAGATCAAGTAACATGACTCAGGCAACTCTTTTCCCTAGGATCCAGTACAGTGTCGTCATACTCAGCGTGTGTGCTGAATCGTCTTAATTCATTAGTCATCAACTGCAACTTCATATGAAATTGAGCACAAAGCAAACCTACTTTATCAGGTACTTTCAGATAACAATAATAACCAGTAACACTACTGATTTTAATGATGTCAAAATTCTCTGCATGCACTTACTAGAAAAATACTGCAATGAGCATTCAATATGTCAAAAGTTATTGTATAGAAAATCTCAAAATTATTTTGGCTAGAAAATAGAATTAATAAACTGAAATCAGGATTTCAGGGCCAATACATTAAGCATTAGATTTAAACCAGCAGTGTCTTAATCACAGCCGCAAACAGCAATCTCATGGCTTTGTATGATCATAATATGAATCAAGTAGAGGAGGAAACAAAATCTACTATAAATATACTGTTTCTTGAAAGTGTAATGAAACTCAGTGTATATTTTATAAGGGTTGTTCAAAATATATATGCCTTATCCTGAGCTACATTTTAAAAATATCATTCTCTAGTACACTGTGGCAGAAAATAGCTAAGACTGTAAAATTTATATTTTTGAGAGAAGTAATGACTATTCTTGGTTTTTGGCTTTGGAAGAAAAGTCCAAGACAGTTTAAATGAATAAGTTTAAATTAAATAACTGATAAAATGAGTTTTCAGGTGCCTAGTAACGCACTGAGCTACAATATGGCACGGCAGCCTTACAGTCAATCTTACCAGTCTTTTGCTGTGTTCTCCTTGCTGATGGTTTCTGGGCAAACTTCAGAACACCTAAAGCAACTGTGTTATCAGCATATGCACTTACACTGTGGTCTGGGATCCATTCTCTGTCTCCTAAAATGGTAAAATTACATAAAGTTGAAAAAGAGAAGACATTCATGTTGTTGATTCATTATATGTATTGTCTTACTGGATAATATTTAGCTACAGAGAAAACATTTATGACAGTGAGATATATATTATGAAAGATAAAAATCTCATAATTATACAATAAAAGGAATGAATTATAAACTGCAAGGAAGTTGCACAAATACACACGTACAAGTGTGAACAGCAATAAATTTTTTAAAATATACATGCAATATAACATAAAATATAATAGTATGCACGTGAAAAATATATTTGAATACATAAGAAATCTAAGACTGCAGGTGACATCAAGACCTGAGTTTTAAAGGAAATGATGGCTATGTCTGTGAATTTCCACAATCCTAAAATTTTAAGACTTGCTTTTAAGATGACATCTAAGAATTGTAACACTTAACAGTTAATCAAGTGATTTGAAGATGTACTATTAGTTGATTAAGGGTCACACTTCTAATATCTAAAAATAATCTCAGTCTCATTATAGCTATGTTTTCTGACAGTTGCCTTAAATATAAATATTAATATTTGGTAACTCTCATAGGGTCAATAATTCCAGCTAGAAAAGAAGAAAACAATTTATTTTGGTAAACAGAATTGCTTAGATGTTGACTGTTTTTTAAAACGTGTCAGAAAGTTGTTAGCTTAGTCCACAGGCCATCTGATTTTATGTCTGAATTTACCTGCAATTGTAATCCTAGTATTGGAGGAGCTGCATTCTAAGCTATGAGAAGGAAGTAAGTTGAGTCTTTCATTTTTATTAAAAACAAAGAATCTTTCAAGTCCTTGATATTGTTCAGTTATGGGCTTACTTCTGAGGGCTATTTCTTGTAACAACTAGGAAACAAAATATTCAACAAAATTAAGTTTATTTAATCTTATCCACACAAAGTAGCAATTCATTCACTGAGTACCCACTATGTTTTTAGCATGGATTTTGCCCATATCAAGTTTAGGTTCTAGTTGTGGAGACATACATTGTTACACAACATTTATACAGAGTAAGTTTGGAAAAATGCATAAACCATAATTATGGTAATGATCTGAAAGTTGCCATTAAATCTAAGGAGGATTGAAGTTCATTTAAAAGAAAAATTGTTTTATCTTTTCTTATTTTCTTCCCTCAGTGTCTTTGCACATAAATTACTCTGGAAAATAGAGTCTTTCTCATATCCTATGCTTTTGACTAGTGTCTTTGACTATATGTAAAACAAATTCAAAGATGAAAGCAAAATACCAGATGGAAACAAATCTGATCTGATCTTGGTCACAGAGAAAATCCAAGTTAACAAAACAATCACTATGAAGAAAATATACAAGGGGAAACTGAGCCAAGAGTGAGCTAAGTAATTTGTGAAGTTTATACAGCTAAAAAACTAGCAGACCTAGATTCCGTATATAGATCTCACTGATTTGAGGCCTAGGCTTCCCCTACTACTGTGTGAACTCTTATTCTGATATGCTTTCATCCTAGGGAAGAATATAAATGAGAGTCATAAAGTACATGAGTCTGGTAGAAAACATTACCAGTGCCAGTGAGAAGGCTGTGCTGCTGTGCTATACTCAGTAAGTCGTGTCCTATGCTTTGCGATCCCACAGACGGTAGCCTTCCAGGCTCCTCTGTCCATGGGATTTTCCCAGCAAGAATATTGGAGTGGGTTGCCACGGCCTCCTCCAGAGGATCTTCCGGACCCAGGAACTGAACCTGCGTTCCTACATCTCCTGTATTGCAGGTGGACTCCACCACTAAGCAACTGCGGAAGCCCAGTGAGAGCTCTAGATGGGCTTAAAATACCATTAGAGTGGCCATCAGTATTTAACAGTTCCTTAATGTATCTAAATAATGCCCAAACGAAGTCTGTTTCAAGGTGCTAATCACACAATTAAAATTATGATAACTCAAATGGATAAGTCAAATAAATGATAAACCATTACAAATTGAAGCTGCTGCTGCTGCTAAGTCACTTCAGTCGTGTCCAACTCTGTGCGACCCCATAGACGGCAGCCCACCAGGCTCCCCCGTCCCTGGGATTCTCCAGGCAAGAATGCTGGAGTGGGTTGCCATTTCCTTCTCTAATGCATGAAAGGAAAAAGTGAAAGTGAAGTCGTTCAGTCGTATCCGACTCTTAGCAACCCCATGGACTGCAGCCCACCAGGCTCCTCCATCCATGGGATTTTCCAGGCAAGAGTACTGGAGTGGGGTGCCATTGCCTTCTCCACAAACTGAAGCTAGAGACCAATAAAGCACTTCCTTCAAAGGTAAGTCCAAGTCCCTACTCATGACACCTTCATCGGCTCTCCCAGACACTGATCGCCAATCCACAGAAGCCGTTCTGGTGAAGCTCATATCTGGATCAGACATTTGAAAATATGGAAAATTTTTTTAAAGCTTAGGTTAACAGAGAACAATGAGAGTGAATTTGTTTGTTTGCCCCATCTCATCTAGTTACCAGCTGATAGCTCCACATTTAAAACCAAGAGGTGGACTAGTTCATGCTCTTCCTTGCACATGCCTCCATCTCACTGCTGGTGCTCTACAACCAACTACCTTTATGAAGAACTCAATTTCAGGAGACAGAAGTGCAAAATGTACTGTCTCAAACTCTAAAGGAATGCCACTGCTAAAATCTGCCCCGACTGCTCACCAATTAATTTTCTACAGGATCACAGCAGATTTCTAAAAGTTTCTGCTCAGGGAATCGTTCCTACTAGGGCAGGAGGAAAGTAAAAAGTTCATGTGCAGTCATTTGGGATGAAAGGAAAGTAGATTATAGAACTAAGTGTAAAGCACTGTGCTCTATGATGCAATCATTCACCACTTTCCTTTTTACAATAGTAGTATAAGGGATCAAAATTATTAGTAGTTTTTTAACATTTCAATTTTAATCATGAAGTGTTTTATACAGATGTGTATAACACATAACTTTATCACACAATAACAGTAATTTAAAAGACTTGCTTCAGGTATCTATACTACAATATATATCTTAGACTTTATATGTAACATTAATTGCTGTTGTTGTTCAGTCACTAAGTAGTGTTTGACTCTTTGTGACCCCATGGACTACAACATGCCAGGCTTCCCTGTCCTTCACCGTATCTCCTGGCATCTGCTCAAATTCATGTCTATTGAGTCAGGGATGTTATCTAACCATTTTATCCTCTGCCACCTCCCTTCTCCTTTTGCTTTCAATGAATTAATTGTATTATTGTGTTGAAGTTGACATACACTATTACAATGTAAGTTATTTACTATAATTACATCTGAGTGCATCCAGAATTCCTCTGGATAGCACAGCACACGTGTGTGTGTCACTTAGCTCTAGGCACAGTGCCCTTTGGAAACTGGAAAATCAGAGTTCTTGTTTATTCTATTTGCTGAAATTCATTCCACGGTCGATTGTTTTCTTTGTTGGAAAGGGGAGAAGTTCAGCTGAAGTGGAGGTTGATTTGGGGGAATCTATGACTTCCCTGGTGGCTCAGACGGTAAAGCGACTGTCTACAATGTGGGAGACCTGGATTGGGAAGATTTCCTGGAGAAGGAAATGGCACCCCACTCCAGTACTCTTGCCTTGAAAATCCCATGGACAGAGGAGCTTGGTGCAGGCTACTATCCATGGGGTCGCAAAGAGTCGGGCATGACTGAGCGACTTCACTTGCTTTCTTTTCTTTATTATTGGCTAAACTGTGGGAATGTCTTTCTACGAGGGGCTGAGGTTTACTTTTGTCAGATATATCAGGGCATCAGTTGACACAGGTCAACATTAGTGTTGTGGATTCCAATATTTCTTACTCGGAACTTGCAGATTCCAAGAAATGTATAGTCAAACTCTAAACCAAGACTAGACGAAAGCCCAAGATTTCCATTTTTCAGATAAGATATTTATTGACTTAGGCCTGATCCCCTGCAGAAAGTAGTTTCCTTTCGTCCTGCACCTGTGAGTGTGTCTCCTTGTGTATTCCTTCAGAGACAGAGCAGATTTTTAGGGATCTAAGGTTTCTGCAGAGGTCTCAGTTCTAATTTCTCACTTTGAAAAGGAACAAGGCCTATCACTAAGTAGGTATAGAAATTCAGAATGGCACTGAAGCATATATACTATTATGTAAGAAACGAATCACCAGTCTATGTTTGATACAGGATGCAGGATGCTTGGGGCTGGTGTACGGGGATGATCCAGAGAGACGTTGTGGTGTGGGAGGTGGGAGGGGGATTCGGGATTGGGAGCTTGTGTGCACCTGTAGTGGATTCATGTCGATGTATGGCAAACCCAATAGAGTATTGNNNAACTCCAGGAGTTGTTGATGGACAGGGAGGCCTGGAGTGCTTCAGTCCACAGGGCTGCAAAGAGTTGGACATGACTGAGCAACTGAACTGAGCATACCCTGCCCATTAGAACAAGACCGTTTCCCCCTCAGTCAGTCTCTCCCATCAGGAGGCTTTCGCCTCTTATCCTTCTGCATCAGAGGGCAGACCGACTGAAAAGAATAATACAATTATTAGCATCACAAAAATCCAAAACTCTGACCATTCCAAATACTGGCAAGAATGTGAAGAACAGTAAGACTCATTAATTGTTGATGATAATGAAAAGTGGTAAAGTCAATTTGAAAGACAGTTTGGTGGTTTCCTACAAAATTAAATACATTTCTTATCACATGATCCAACAACTGTGCTCCTTGTTATTTATTTATCTGAATAAGTTAAAAACTTATGTCTAAACAAAAACTCACATATGGATTTTTGTAGCAGCTTTATTCACAATCACCAAAACTTGAACACAACCAAGATGTCCTTTAATAAGTTAACATATAAATAAGTTGTCGTACATCCAGACAATGGAATCCTATTCAGCAATAAAAATAAGCGAGCCACCAAGCCACAAAAACACATGGGGACACCTTTAAATGCATTTTATTAAGTAAAAGAAGTCAATCTGAAAAGACTTGTATGATTTCAGCTATAACCATCTGGAAAAGGCAAAACTGGAGAGCAAAGAGATCGGTGGTTGCCAAGGGTTAGGAAGGAGTGTGGTGTGAAAAGAGGATTTTTATGGCAGTGAAAATACTTTGAATTATTCTATAATGTTGGTTACAAGTCATTATACATTTGTCCAAACCCACAGAATGTACGCCACCAAGAGAGAACCAGAACGTAACCTGGGGACTCTTAGTAAAAATAATACATAACAAATGTACTACTCTGGTTTGGGATGCTGACAGTGGAAGAAGCTATGAGTTTGTGGAGGCTGAGAGTATATGGGGACTCTGTACTTCCTGCTAAATTTTCCTATGAACCTGAAACAGCTTTAAAAAATAAAGCCTATTTAAATAAATCAAGAATCTTTAAAGTAACACTTAATGGGCATTTGTATTTAGCATTTTCCCAAACACAGTTGTAACACCATGCTCCAGGAAGGTTAAAAATAGCTCATGGCCTAGACTTGGAGCCCTGCAAAGGCCTAAATTCCCATATGGATATAGTTCATGGTCATATGATTTAGAAGCTTCGTAGCCAAAGATGTTAAAATCAGCAGGATTATCTTAAATCACTGTTCTCTACCATCTGCTACCCAATGAAAAGGTAATCATCAGTTTTACGAGTTACTTTAAGTAATGATCTCTGAACTCTCTCAAATTCTTCACATAAATAATATTTATTGGTTTTTCTGAAAACCTAAGTAGATAAAATAAAATCCTAAATAGATAAAAGCAGATTAGAAATCATCTAATTCCCATATTTTAGTTTTGGTAAATGAGACCTAAGAAAGGCAGTGATATGTTCAAGGTCACACAGTGATTTAAGGCAGAAATGAAAACAAAATCTGACTACCAGGCCAGGATACTTTGCTATGAATGTCTTTAAAATGATCTCAGCATCTGGAAATTAAAACCAGACATTAGTATACAGTATTCTAATCTACAGATCCCCAGGGTACAACTAGTAATAACAATGTAGCTATATAAAGAGATGATTTGTACTGGTTTGTTTTTATCACTTACGTAAAATTTTACAAAAATATTTTAGGAAAAGAAATAGTGCAAGGGAGAACAAAGTAAAGCATGCCAATCAGACTTCTGTCCCTAAGAGCCCAACCATGTAAACTTTTAAATGATAGCTCAGGTATAACTTTCAGAGTAGTTTTATATTGGCTGTTTTTTTCTCTGAATACAGATACCATTATCCATTAACTAAAAAGAATATTTGATAGAAAATTACATATTTTCAACCAGTGTTCTGAGTATCAAATTTGCTGGTTTTAAAATGAACAGCAAAATAGGCAAAGCTTTATATAAACTGCAATACCTATTGATTTTATTAAATTACTAATATTCACTGTTAATAATATTAAGAAAAAATGAAAAAAGTTACCTTTTGAGTTATCTTTACAAAGAAAAGAGTTGTTACTCAGATGAAGGTGGAAGAGGTCAGATTTTCTCTTGGTAAATACATGATGTTGATGGATGTCATTTTCATACAGAAAAGCATTCTGATAATCATGAAATGTGTGACTTTCATGTTTAGGGACAAACAAGAGAACATAGTTGAAAGACATTATATATAAAAATGTTAAAATACTCAGCTTATTGAAATAAATATAGTAATTTACTTATTATTATAAATTAATAAATTAAATTATAAATAAAAATAAATTTTAACATGGTTTATTAAACTAAATATAGTAAAACCTTAAGGAAATAGGGTTATTCACATTAATTTAATACTTGGTTCAACATACTGTAGATGCATTCTAAAACAGCAAGTACCTTAACAGTATTATGAATTTAAAAGAAATAGGCAACTGGAACAAACCTGATTTAACTGAAAAGTTTTCATTGAACATTTCTTTTTTAAAAAATAGTCTAAAGTAAGTTTAATTTCTTATGGTCTTTCTTCTAAAAATGAAGAGATATCTTTCAATCTCATCAAGCTGATGAAAATAAGATTGTATTGCTTAAATAAACTTTTTATTTGTTCATCATGACTAGATGGGTTCAAAAACCTTAGGTGGTATTTATATCTCAATTTTAATGATGATTACCATATACAAGCATAGTTAAAACTGAATAACACTTTCTATGAGTTGAATTTAATAATACTTGATATTATGTAAGTGGGTGGGTGAGTCACTAATTCGTGTTTCTTTGTGACCCTGTGGAATGTAACTTCCAGGCTCCTCTGTCCATTGGATTTTCCAGGTGAGAATACTGGAGTTGGTTGCCATTTCCTTCACGAGGGGATCTACCCCACCCAGAGAGGGAACCTGCATTTCCTATTTTGCAGGTGATCTCCTGCAATGCAGTCTGATTCATTACTGCTGAGCCAACCAGGGAAGCTGCAAGCTCTACATAGTACCACCATAAAAACTCATGGATTATGCTTGACCAAAAAGGTTCTTTTGTGTCACATATGATCCTTTATGACTTTTCTAGAAAAAAAGCTCTATGGGTATCTCCAAACCCAATATGCAAAACCATTGCCAAACCATAATCAGTAACTCTCTCTGCCTTGCCGAACATTGAGGTCAAGGGAAAGGCTTGTGATAAAATATATAAAAGAATCAAATCAGAGAGTAGAAATGCTGTACTTCCTTAGGTTTGTAGTAGTGCATATAAGTATAAACCTCTTACCTACTGACCAGAATCTGGTTGTCTCCTGCCAAAAGCACATTTGCTGCTAGATATCTGGGTCTATATGTCCAAAGTGAAAGTGAAAGTTGCTCAGTCCTGTTCAACTCTTTGCGACCCCATGGACTGTAGCCTGCCAGGCTCCTCTGTCCATGAAATTCTCCAGGCCAGAATACTTTCAGGTCCAAGGGCATCACTTAGGCCCACTGCTGTTCCAAAATACTGACAGGGGCCTAAGGTGATCTGAACATATAAACAAAGAATCGGTGTAGGGGCTACCTAATAGAGGCTTCATTCTGCTGTTTACCCAACTTAATACTTTGCAGTCAAAACACCTGAAACCCTAGCCAAGGTTTCAACAGCAGAGAGGACTTGGAATAATTTATATATTACTAGTAGATACAGTAAGATGTTACTTTTCATTCAGAAATGACAATTTTTTTTAAAAAATTTACAACCTGAATCATTTATTTATCACACAGTAAAATCTACATAAGAAGTAATCTATAGATTGGAGGCTTTTTTTTTTTTTTTTTGGTCTCTCAACCTAATCATTAGTATGCATTTTTATTTAGGGTTCATAACAAACTGAAGTAAGCAAAATCCAAAGAGTATCTTTGCAGAAAGTAAGAAATTATATGAAATATATAAGACTTGGTCAGTCACTTCAAATAATGACAATTCCTAAATGAGGCATCTATTAAATAATCCAGATGTTAGGTAAAGCATAAACATATAATTATAGATAATTTTCTAATTATTGAATGCTGATAAATATTAGTAATATTGTGTGTTATGTTCAGTCATGTATGACTTTCTGCAACCCCATGAACTACAGCCCTCCAGACTCTTCTGTCCATGGAATTTCCCAAGCAACAATAGTAGAGTGGGTTGCCATTTCCTTCTGCAGGAGATCTTCCCAACCCCAGGGCTTGAACCTGTGTCTCCTGCATCTCCTGCACTGCAGGCAGATTCTTTACCACTGAGCCACCAGGAAAGCCCAGTAATACTGTACCCAAATTTAAAGATGGTTTAAGTAAAATATATTCTAACATTAAATTCATACACTTTTTATGTTGTGAACTTCTCAAAAGACAGGAAAAATTTTGTGAGTGTTTAACAAGCATCAAAAGTGAATTAGAAAGATCTTACCTTTGTTGACTGTCTGCATCTGCTAACTCAACTTTATAAGGCACGGCATTTCCTGGTTCTTCAAATTCCACTTCATAAGTCTTCTTAAACGGATGTTGTATAATATTAGTATGTTCAGCTAATTTATGATACATTAACCAGATAACTTATTCACAGCACTTAGAGAATTTTTCTTCTCACAAAAAATGTCAAAAACTCACTGACTATATGCCACAGAATGCTCAAACTACCACACAATTGCACTGATCTCACATGCTAGTAAAGTAATGCTCAAAATTCACCAAGCCAGGCTTCAGCAATACATGAACCGTGAACTCCCTGATGTTCAACCTGGTTTTAGAAAAGGCCGAGAAACCAGAGATCAAATTGCCAACATCCACTGGATCATAGAAAAAGCAAGAGAGTTCCAGAAAAACATCTATTTCTGCTTTATTGACTGTGCCAAAGCCTTTGACTGTGTGGAACCCAATAAACTGTGGAAAATTCTGAAAGAGATGCGAATACCAGACCACTTGACCTGCCTCTTGAGAAATCTGTATGCAGGTCAGGAAGCAACAGTTAGAACTGGACATGGAACAACAGANGTCCTGGGTGTTCATTGGAAGGACTGATGCTAGAGCTGTAACTCCAGTACTTTGGTCACCTCATGCAAAGAGTTGATTCATTGGAAAAGACTCTGATGCTGGGAGGGATTGGGGGCAGGAGGAGAAGGGGATGACAGAGGATAAGATGGCTGGATGGCATCACCAACTCCATGGATGTGAGTTTGAGTGAACTCTGGGAGTTGGTGATGAACAGGGAAGCCTGGCATGCTCCATTTCATGGGGTCACAAAGAGTCAGACACAACTGAGCAACTGAACTGAACTGAACTGAACTGGTTTAACTGGTAAAATCGGGACCAAGTTCAGCAAATAATCAGAAAAAAAATGACAGTTCACTAGGAGATATTATAGCAGGCAGAATGTTCCAAAAAGAGAGTGAGCCATCTCAGGAGATGGTTTTGCATTACTGGAAGTGAAAGAAGAGTTTGAAAACCACTCTTCTGATATATTCTAGACACGTTTTCTAACACCTTACATGCCAAAATGTGGTTCAGATACTAGCATTATCCATAACAATATCACATTGGAGCTGTAGAAATTCAGAAATGCAAGATCTCAGGCTTGGCCCATTCCTACTGAAGAAGAATCTGTATTTTGCCATAGTCTCTAGCTGACTCACAGACAAGTGTGAATCTCACTGTTACAGAGCAAACCAACCTCTTGGCCTTTAAAGGTACCTCCCGCTATGGTTCTTATATCATGGTAAAATTATGAACAACTCCAACATGTACCCAGTCATTTTGGTTTGATAATTAATAGTTTAACTTTTGAACAATTTATGAAATTGTGCAGTTAATGATACAGTTTTTGAATAAAATACATTTGAATACTATTAATAAAACTATAAAATTAAAAGTCTGGTTAATTTAAAAGTAGTTTCAAAGTTTTTGAAGAGTATAGCCTCAAAAATCACCTTTCAAAGTAAGCTTTCATTTATTGCATTATTTTTGCTAATTTTAAAAAATTATGTACCATAGTTGTGCATTTTCCCCCACATACATATTTTCATTTAGACAGACCCTAAATCAATCATGCATTACATATATAAATTGAATTAAAATTCTTATCAGTATGGTCGAAGCTTCACAGGGAATTAATATTGCTTTAAAATTATTTTCACAGATGTGAAGTACATAAATAACACTGCTATGAAAAAGAGCATGCCACACAAGAAACAGAAATAGCTTTTACATTTCTTATTGATAATGCAAAAAAAAATCAGAAAATACCTTCGATGTTTTTTAAGCCATAATTTTTCCATGTAGGATATACTATCTTCCTTAAATTCAATAGTAAGTGGTTCTGTCCAAATTTTCAGATTAGTTTGTACTTCACATTCTTCCAATGAATCTTAAAAAAAAACATAATATGCATAATTAATATAACATAGGATACAAATTATCATATCTCTCAAGATACACAGCTCACCATTTTTGAGGCAAAGGTGCCTTGATATTTGTCTATACAATCAATAGATCTAGGCTTAAAAGCTGCAAAAATCCCAAATATTGGTGATGTATTATATTTTTATAGTTTTCTTCAATCATTTCTTGGGAAAGAAATATTATGATTCAGGATGTTTTTAAAGCAGCTAATTATTTTACACAATAAAGATAAAAAACATAGATTCATTATATATTCTATAAAGGCATACACACAGAAAGGCATGCATTACAGCCACTGACAATAATATTTACACATTATGGGAAACAGAAAATAAATAACTCAGAATGGCACCTGGAGGAGACAACTGTCCTCATGAATTTATATCTACTTGGCAATTTACTTCCAGATGCTTAAGATGTTTCTGAAGTACTACTAAATTAAAACCACCATTCAGACATATTTAAAACTGATGGAGATTTCTGGGAAAACAAAACAAAACAAGAGCAGTGTAAATCCAGATTTTCTCGTCTCTCCACCCTCCTAAATATTAGACCTTTCTCCAAACTGACCATAATAGCAGGAAAAATCTTGGAGAAAATAGGGAAGCAATAAAGAGAGAAACAATTTTTTTTTTTTATAGACTGAAACTAGAGAATAATCCCAAGTGCATACTGCAGGTTTTGATAAATAGCTTTTAGAAGTGGCCAAATGCCAACAATGAAAATAAACCAAAAGAATGTGTCATTCACTCCTGTTCTTCACACAGTATAGAAGAGTGCTGAATAAAGCAATTAGAATATGTACTTTGCCAACAAAGCTCTGTATAGTCATTGTTATGGTTTTTCCAGTAGTTATGTACAGATGCGAGAGTTGGACCATAAAGGCTGAAAGAATGAAAGTGAAAGTCACTGAAAAGTGAAAGTCACTCAGTCCTATCTGATAAAGCTGAGTGCCAAAGAATTGATGCTTTTGAACTATGGTGTTGGAGAAGACGCAAGAGTCCCTTGGACTGCAAGATCAAACCAGTCAATGCTAAAAGAAATCAGTCCTGAATATTCATTGGAAGGATTGATGCTGAAGCTAAAGCTCCAGTACTTAGGCTACCTCATACGAAGAGACGACTCATTGGAAAAGACCCTGATGCTGGGAAACATTGAAGGCAGGAGGAGAAGGGGACGACAGAGGACAAGATGATTGGATGGCATCACTGATTCAATAGACATGAATGTGAGCAAACTCCAGGAGACAGGGAAAGACAGGGAAGCCTGGCATGCTGCAGTCCCTGGGGTCGAAAGCTGTCGGACACAACTGAACAACAGCTGAGAACCACAACCAGGATGCATGAACTAAAAGAACAGGAGTCAAGGAGAGCAAGTCATAGGAGAAAGAAAAACCCTCCACTGTGAATCCTCCTTTTAATNTGCAGTCCCTGGGGTCGAAAGCTGTCGGACACAACTGAACAACAGCTGAGAACCACAACCAGGATGCATGAACTAAAAGAACAGGAGTCAAGGAGAGCAAGTCATAGGAGAAAGAAAAACCCTCCACTGTGAATCCTCCTTTTAATGAGGAAAAAAAAAGAAAAATCCCAACAGGGAAGCTGAAAGTAAAACAATGAGGACTTTTTTTTTTTTTTTCCTGGCTAAATTAAGCCACTCACTTGGGTGATAATCCCCAAGTTTAGGAGGGTGTTGAGGAGGAAGGAGATGAAGCAGCTGGCCTGTGCCCCACTCTGCTCCCATAACCAATGGCACATTCCCAGGAAATAAAATGCCAGGGTTAACTTGATTGTGAATATGCTACTAACTAGACCTTCTGGCCAATGGATTAATGATATTTTCTAGAAGGAGTCTTTAGCTATGTAATGCATTAAGCAGGATAATCTGTTTGAAGTTGCTTATAGAAAACAAATCTAGAACACATGGATTTGTGAGGCATGCCTCCCTGAACAATAATACTATGCAAGCTCTGTAACTTAGGTTTGGGTTTGCTCTCTTGTTTAATGGTTCCCTGGCTACCTTTAGAGTAAGATGTTCCATTGTTTATACTGAAGGAATGATAGGTATTTTCCTTAATAGACAACACTTTTAAAAGCCTTAAGATACAAATTTGCCCAAAGTGTTTAAGGAACAACCAAGAGGCCAGTTGTGTGTGTGTGTGTATTCGTTTGGTTGTGAATGACTCTTTGCGACCCTTTGGACTGTAGCCTGCTAGACTTCTCTGTCCATGGAATTCTTTGGGCAAGAATACTTGAGTGGGTAACCATTCCCTTCTCCAGAGGATCTTCCAGACTTAAGGATCAAACCTGGGTTTTCTGCACTGCAGACAGATTCTGTACCCACTGAATCATCAGGGAAGCTGTAATATTAGTGAACCTTCTAGGTCATTGTAAATAGTTGCTTTTCACACTGAAGGAAATGTGATTTTGGAGTTCGCTAAAACATAATCAATAACACAAATAACGAGGAGCTTGATAATGCCATGTGTAATGAGGTACACAAATTTATATATACAATTTCATCTGTATCAGGCCAGCAATTTTTTTTAAGCTGCCAATTTGTGTTGGTGATAATGGGAAGCAGCCAGACTATTTATACACTGCAAGAGGGAGTATAAACTAATACATTGGTAAATAATTCAAGTTTACCTAGTAGAGTTGAAGACATGGATACCCCTATAACCCAGTTATTTTACTTTTAGAATAGAACCCAGAAAAGTGTGCATATGAGTGCTATTTATACATTGCAAGAGAAAAGTGTGCATATGAGACTGAAAGAGCAAAGTGTGCATATGATACTATTTATACACTACAAGAGGGAGTATAAACTAATACATTGGTAAATAATTCAAGTTTACCTAGTACAGTTGAAGACATGGATACCCCCATAACCCAGCTATTTTACTTCTAGAATAGAACCCAGAAAAGTGTGCATATGAGTGCTAGGCGACCTGGGCAAGAATATTCTTAACAGCAGTGTTTGCTGGGTAGGGTTAAGGGAACAAGTGATGTTGAAACACTCAGAAAGTAAAAATTATGAAAAGCTGTTACCAAGACTTGAGAGGACAATGTAGGAAAACTTTGTAAGAATCACTGAAAGCAATGGCTGTGGATGAAAGGTCATCAGAGTGTTGCTTTGTAACATAAGTGGAGAATGCAGTCACTACAGAAATCTCAGCACATGAAGAAGAGGGAGAGTAAATACTTCAACCTCTTTCCTCCCCCAAATGGGAATCAACCCAGACAATCATCAATGTTTAAACAGGTAAACAGTGCTATAAGCAGAGAACTGTTAAGCAGTGACACGGATGAAATACAGCTATGCACTTCTTTATGGGTAAATCTCAGTAAATAATCTTGAAAATACTAAACCAGTTGTAAAAGAATAATATACTAGCTTTCCAGTTACACAGTGCTGTGTGTGTGCTCAGTCACCTGGC
>SJYV01005987.1:1274935-1286907 GCA_006410875.1 Neotragus pygmaeus | reverse complement strand
TTAGAGAAGACACACAAGAAAAAATAATAAAGGTGGAAGAAGGAGTTTGCCTGAGCGTTCAGCAATTTAAAATATCCAGCTCTGGTTCTTATCATGACTCAGCTACATCACCCCTACTCTCATATAAGACATCTGTGAGATCATTAACAACAAGAAAAAAATCTTTTCTGCCCAAGCTAGTGTAAAGAGACCTAACTAATACAAGGACCAGTGCTTCCCAACTGAGGCAAGGAGATTTGAAAATATGGGAGATGTTTTGGGTTTTTGCAATTATTGAGAACATCACTGAGTGCCTCAGTGGTAAAGAATCCACCTGCAGTGTAGGAGACCTGGGTTTGATCCCTGTGTTGAGAAGATCTGCTAGAGAAAGAAATGACAACCCACTCCAGTATTTTTGGCTGGAGAAACCCATGGTCAGAGGAAACTACAACCCATAGGGCCTCAAAGAGTCGGACACAACAGAGCAACTGAGAACACACATATATCCTGCAGCCTTTTGTCTCTGCTTACAAAGACATATCTAGATTTGCAACACAAAACACATTATCTTCCATTTAACAAT
The DNA here is from genome assembly GCA_006410875.1 of Neotragus pygmaeus. Lineage (NCBI taxonomy): Eukaryota > Metazoa > Chordata > Mammalia > Artiodactyla > Bovidae > Neotragus > Neotragus pygmaeus. The sequence continues at coordinate 1,286,345 of SJYV01005987.1, read as the reverse complement.
ATAACAACTATCATTTTACATAATAAGTAACCAATGAAAATGAATGTAAAGATTAGTGTTATAAAATATTAAAATAGATAACTATAATATCAAATGTCATGATGCTATCAGATATCTATTAAGATTTTTTTGAATAGTAAAACTCAACAATAATTTCATTTCCATCTTTTAAATATGAAAATTTACCTATAGTAGTACTAATAGGTAGCAACAGGAGGCAGAGGAGACTGAAATTGAATAAATTTACCTGTGCAACTTCTCCACATGCTAAAAATGTTTAAAAAATCAAACTAAAACAGCCTTCAGGACACATAGTAAATCATATATCTCACTGTAAGATGGAAGCTTAAACTAAAGCCAAAGAATGTGATTTACTGCCAGCATTTCCAGATTCCCCCACATCATTTGCTACACTCCATGATGGTAAGGATTTCATCTGGTAACTGTTCTAAATTCTTGCTTGAACTTTTTTTTCTCCCGAGAATGATATTATCTTTCAAATTACACTCTAGAAGAATTCATCACTCTGACAATGTATCATTAATCAAAGTAAAGAGGGCTGATATTTTATAGCATTTTAGAGTGGATGGCACCTTACAGAAGTTAAGGTGCAAGAGTAAAAGTTTTAGTTTAGTTAGAAAAATGATATACTTTATGTAGTGTCAGTGCTTCAGAACTCTAACTACCAGCATCATCCCAAACACTGGCTCTCCAGCAATAAATATTAATGATCATGTTGACATAGCCAGCCCTCTTTATATGATCCAGAAGTTCCAGGTCAATGAATTTCACACATGATTTAGACCTATGTTACTTTCTAAGTTTGAAAAAAAAAAGTTCAAATTTCTCTTTTCATGGTGCCAACTTTCATTGATTTTCTAGTTCCAAAATTTTAGAAGAGAGTTACTGCAACCGCAGCCTTGTATTAAAAACAGAAACTCTAATACTGGCAGAAGAGATGTTATATCATTTGTATTCTAGGTGGTGCAGAGGTAAAGATTCTGCCTGCCAATGTAAGAGATGCAAGAGAGGCGGGTTCGATCCCTGCATCAGAAAGATCCCCTGGAGGAGGGTGTGGCAGTCCACGCCAGTATTCTTGCCTGGAAAATTCCATGGACAGAAGAGTCTGGCAGGCTACAGTCCAGGGGGTCAGAAGGGTCAAGACATGAATGAGCAACTGAGTACAGCGCAATAGAGGCAAATAATAGAGGTAGAGATAAAGATATACACATATGCAGAAACACAGGGGGAAAAATGTGCTCCAAATGCACAGAACCCAAGAAAACATTATGGATTCACTGGTTACAAGGATTGTTGAACACAGTTGGAATTCACATAGCTTTTAATTATAAAAATCACTTCAGGAAGATCCAATTATGCACTAATGGAATTTTTAAAGGGAATATGTGTATGCATACAGGTTTTATTGGCCTCACTTTTTGAGAAAACACGTTTCTCCCACATCGAGAATATTTTTTGAAAGTACAGTTTGTTCTGCTTTCTTTGATGTGAATTACCTCATGTGCGATTGGTAAATAGGGGAATGACGTCAATATAACTGTGGAGTTGTATTGATTCTTAAGTTTTCCTTTCCAGCAACATTACTGTTTTGAAGTAATCAGGGGCAAGCTGTCTCACAAATAAAGCCAAAATCTTAGCAATATATAAAGACCTTAGGAAAAAAGCTGAAAATCTATAAAAATACCTCCCCACAGTGGGAATACAGACTATTTTAATGACTTTAATGACCATGCATTTCACTAAGTTAAGCTATCCAGAAAGAATGTGAGTGCAGATAAAGAAGTTATAAAGATACTTTCAGACAGTTATCTTCTGAAATGAGCTTCCTTTGTGGCTCAACTGGCAAAAAATCCCCCTGCAATCAGGAGACCTGGGTTTGATCGTTGGGTTGGGAAGATCCCTTGGAGAAGGGAAAGGCTCCCCACTCTGATATTCCGGCCTGGAGAATTCCATGGACTGTATGGACCATGGGGTCACAAAGAGTCAGACAAGACTGAGCGGCTTTCATTTCACTTTCACTTTCAGACAGTAAAGAATCTGCCTGCAATGCGGGAAGACCCAGGTTTGATCCCTGGGTCAGGAAGATCCCCTGAAGAAGGGAATGGCAACCCACTCCAGTATTCTTGCCTGGAGAACTGCATGCAAGCTACAGTCCATGGGGCAGCAAAGAGTCAGACACAATTGATCAGTTAAAGATGTTATAAAGATACTCTCTCTGATTTTAAATAATGGATTAATAAAGGAGGTAGCAGTTTGATTCAGAGTTTTCATTTAAGCAAAATGATGACATTAGATGTGAATTGCTACCAGGACCTGTATCACAGAAAAAGAAGCAAAATTCCTCAAGGTCCATGCATCAGTGGTTTTATGCGGAGAGTTTGGGCTTTGATTACAAAGTCTCATAGGATTTGAATGGCCTTTCCCTAACTCTAATTATATGTGGAGCCCTGTTAGGTAGGTAGAGGATTATCTAGAATGGCAAGTTTTTAGAAATCATATATTGTGTTATGGCAGTAATACATGTACACTGAAAAATTATGCTTTAGAGTAAAATATACTTTTTTATTAAAAATCATCAAAATATTTGCTCAAGGTCTATTTATCCAAAGAAATCTCCTCCACAGATGAATGTGGCTAGCATATTTCTATTTATATATTGCATTAAATACAGTGCATGATGATAGTATAAGGATCTTGTTATCTAAAATCAACACTATCAAATCAGACTAAACCTCTCTGAGTCAGGAGCTACATAAAAAAGAAGGACTACTAACCACAACAAGCAGATAAATTTTCTCAAATTATCATGTATCAATAATAAGATGCAACAAGCCCATTAAATTGCCACCTAGTAAAAATATCTTTGCAAAGTAAAAATTATTTATAAAAAAATGCATAATTATGAACATCCTAACCATTAAACAGAAATGAAAAAGTTTGAGGTAGATGGCAAATGGGCCCCTGGGCAGGAGAGCTGCTGTTGTCAAGCAGAGTAAAACTGGAGCTTTGATTTTGCTAGACACTTTAAGGAACAAGTTACTGACAGGAGCTGAGCGCTGCTGAAGTAAAGAGATAAGACAACAACTCCTGCGGTCAAACAGACCTCCTGGACTTGGTCTGTGCAGAAAGGTTCCTTGGGGGTCAAAAGGGAGGGGGCATCAACCCATAATAGGTAGTTAAACCTCCCACTACCCTCTATGCTGGAATCCATGTTGGCAAAAAGACACACACTCATGTTGGAGAGTGTCCTAAGAATCTTTCTGCAATGCGGGAGACCCAGGTTTGATCCCTGAGTTGGGAAGATCCCTGAGTTGGGAAGATCCCTGAGTTGGGAAGATCCCTGAAGAAGGGTATGGCAACCCACTCCAGTTTTCTTGCCTGGAGAATCTTGTGGGACAGAGGAGCCTGGTAGGTTACAGTCCATGGGATCACAAAGAGTCAGACACAACTGAGGGACTAACATTTTCACTTTCACGTTTTCATGTTGGGGCATGTCCTAGAGCAGGTCAGATGTGAGAAGAGAATCCAGATAACTGGCCAAAGGTAAGCAAAGACCCAGAAGAACTGCCCTGTATCAATGATTTAACTGCCTCTTTACTACACTCCTCCTCATTAGGAAAGACGTCCACACCCTTTCTCTCCTGAGGTGTATTTCTGCCTTGCTTCTGTTCTAAATAAACAGTCTTTCTCTGTGAGCTCCCCCCATGTTGTGCTGTGCCTCTAGTAATAAACTTTGTTCCTGTTTTTACAGTTTTTGCCTCCTTGAGAAATTCATTTTTCAAACAGGGCAAGAAGAGCCAGGGGAACTTTGCTTCAGCCTCTAGCCCGTCGTGGTCTAGTGGCCAAGATTCCGAGTTTTCATTCAGGTTACCCAGATTCAATTCCTGGGCCGGGAACAAAGACCCTGTTGCTGTTTTTCCAAGATCAAAATGAAATTTATCTCCCAGTTTTTTCACATTATTAAAATATATACTCTTTTCTTAGGGAAAACTGTTCTTTTACTTTTAATGAATCCATCTTTACAGGTAGTCTTAGTACAAATTTATTCCCTAAAAATAGGCTTTGCCATAGGGTCAATTCTGAATTTTCTATGAAACTTGAAATAAAAGATACCTCAAATAAATGGCTTGAGCCAAGTTTTCATCTACTGTTAGGATCAAAAGAAAAGGAGAAAAAGGTCAATTTCAGGCCAGCTAAAAGGCAAAGAAACAAGGAAAGGAATTTCCATTTAGCAGACACCAGAAAGAAGAACAGAGTTTGAACAAAAGTCCCCACACAAATGTATGTAGAAATAGGAGAAAACTAAATTATTTGAAGGATGAAAGAAAACTGCAGCAGAGGGACTCACAACAGAATCATGTTTCAAATCCACTGCTCATCATATTTCTAAAAACAGATATGGAATTTGCATGAGTAGTACAAAAATGTCCGTGGTATAAAGAACTACTTAGTGCAAGCTAGATAGGAATCAAATGCTGAAAGTGTGACATTCATGTGACTGAAGTTTATTGCTTATTCTAGCACTCTTTCAGTATAACTTTAAGTAGAACTTAAAGAACCCCTAGATTTTCCTTTCCTCTAAAAGTCTAATGGAAACCATAGGTTTTATTAATCAAAGATTTATGTATTATTATTCCTCCTTGACACATAAAGACATAATAAAAAATAAGCAAGCACCTGGATACATGCCTCTGATTATAAATGCAATTTACTATTCAATAGACAGTAAATGTCAAATAAAAGTAATCTGGACTCAATATTTAGTACTCTAATAAAGTAACATGTAAGAATAATGAAATAAAATACTAAAAGCAGTTAAACTATTTAAAATAGAACAATATAGCATATAAATATAATTAATAGCACAAAAGATAATATATTTTCAAAATTTTTAAATCGCTTGACAAAAAAAATAAAATGTGATCTCAGCCTTTCAAATTTTATTGCAACATTAAAAATTCTATTTGGAGAGCAATCTTAAAAGAGCCAGAATAGCAATAAGAAAACAACGTAGGAAATTCACACCTGCAATCTGCTTTCTATTTGCAGTTTCAATGCCATATAATTATGCACTATATTAATTATCTTAGCAAGTACTATTGTTTTCAACTAATATTATGTGTACAATGCATCCAGATGAGTTAGCTGCTTTCAGCAATTATGCATATTTGAGATACATGAAGAAAAAGTGATTTAATATGCAATACTTTGAAAAACAGATTTTTAGGCATACTACAGTCCATGGGGTCACAAGGAATCAGACATGACTGAGTGACTAACACACTTTGGCATATCAGAAGAAATTCACCAATAAATAACAATCAATAATTGTCCACTTGTTTTATTATACATAGCAATACTGTTACCTCACAACTGATTATTTTTATCTCGTAAATACAAATGAACATAAAATAGAGTAAAAATTTAAAAATTACTGTAAAATTTATCAGACTCCATGAAAAAACTAAGACAATATAAGTAGTACTTGCAAATTATAAAGACTCCTCAAATAATCAGCATCACCATGATTGACTAAAGGTTCAGACATATGATTAGACTACTAATTTTTTAAAAACAACACACATTTATTATCTCATGCCTTCCATGGGTCAGAGTCTAAGTCCAGCTTAACTGGATGCTCTGCTCAGGGTCTCAAAAGACAGCAGTCAAGGTGTGGGCCAGGACACATTCCTTCCTGAGTCTAGGGTTCTCTTCTGAGCTTACAATGCTGTTGGCAGAATTCAATTCCTGAGGCTACAGGACTGAGGTTCCATTTTCTGGCTGGCTACTGTCAGGTCCTAGAGGCTGCCCTCACTCCAGGGCAAGTTACTCTTCAAGGACAACAAGAAGATCTCTCTGACTTAGGAAGGGCCTTAGTTTCCCTTTTAAGGGCTTTCATCTGACCAAGTCAGGTCCATCCAAAATCAGCTCTCTTTTTATAACTCAAAATCAACTTATCTAGAACCATAATTATGTTTGCAAAATCCCTTCACCTTTGTCATATTCTATTGGTAAGTCATGGGTTCTCAGATTAATGATTTTTACTGCCCGCTCTAATTATTGAGATTAATTATTCTCTGTTTGGATATGGAAGAAGTCACAAAAGTCTTCCAAGATATATATTACTCCAATACTTTTGAAAATGTCCCTCAAACTATCCCTCTTTTGACTCATTAGCATTAATATGCCTTGTTTCCTAGATTCTAAATTTGGATGGTCTAACAATTAACACTGAATTTCTTTAAATACTAACTAATAAAACCGAATGTGTGGAGCACCTCCTATGAACAGGATACTTTCACATTTGTTGTCATTTATCTGATCCTCCCAATATTTTTGTAAGTTCCTGAGCTTGCATATATGAGTTTTATCTTACAGATTCTTTTAGCCTAAATATTACAGAAACACCCTCATTTCCTGAGATGGCTTTGGGCCATCACTGCATTAAACCCTCGCACTTCTTCTTTCTTCTCCACTGCATCTGTTACTCTGTCACTTTATTTTGCAATATACTCTCTAACCCACTCATGTTCTTCCACTTCTTCACTAGTGATAGCAGAAGTCCTACTCTCACTTTTCACACCCCTTTCAAATTTAGTCTCTTCCCTTTCCCTAGTTTTTCTTAGTATGACATCTAAAAATACCATCATCACAGATACAACTTCACTGAGGTAGAGGGTATTAAAATGTACCCATATTTAAAACATGCCCTGTATTCTGAATCTGCCTTCACAAAAATCTTCATCAACATTTCTCCAAGGAAGATATAAAATGGCCATGCTGCTGCTGTCGCTTCAGTCGTGTCTGACTCTGTGCAACCCCATGGACGGCAGCCCACCAGGCTCCCCCGCCCCTGGGATTCTCCAGGCAAGAACACTGGAGTGGGTTGCCATTGCACATGAAAAAATGTTTAACTTAATTAGTAACTGGGGGAAATACAAATGAAAACCACAGTGAGATACTACTTCAGGCCCACTAGGCTACTAGAATCAAAAAGTCAGATGTAAGTGTTGGCTAGGGCATAGAGAAATCAGAACTTCCATACTCTGTTGATAGGAGTATAAAATGGAGCAGTCACTCTCTGGCCATTCCTCAATTAAAGATTAGAGTTATCTTACAACCCAGAAATTCCATACCAGAGATATAGCAATGAGAAATTAAAATATATCCCCACAAAAACCTGTACGTAAATATTCACAATAGCATTATTCATAATGGCCTAAACATGGAAATAGCTACATGTCCATCAAATGATGAATGGATAAACAAAATGTGGTATATCCATAGAATGGAATGTTATTTGGCCATAAATAAGTGAAGCACTAATACATGCCACAACATACATAGAACCTGAAAAGCAGCTAGTCATCAAAGACCACACATCCATGAATATACACTAAAATCCACTGAATTGCAAATTTCATACAGAGTTGTAGAGTATGTGAGTTACATCTTAATAAAAACTTTTTAAAAAAATTTGTGTCAGTGATGTTTATATATGTGTCCTTTATTTATCTTTTGGGTATAACAGCATTCCGTTTTCTGAAATTTCAGTTAATCAAACACTTAATTGACCATCCTTCTTGGAGTCTACCTGAGTAAATTAAACTTTCAGACTCACCAGGTTGTCATCAAACCACTCTTGGCAACAGTCTGCTCAGAAGGTTAAGGACAGGAACAACTGTTTGCCCATGAGATGGCATCAGCTGTTATTATTTGGTGGGAGTCTTGCAACAGCTCACACAGAAGTACCACTCAGAAAGGTGAGGGACAGACCTACCATTCTGATGGTTCTGAAGCCCCACAGGGGCTTCGGTTACATAGCTCCCCACACTGCAGAGCTGTGGCTTACCTCAGGTATTAATAACTACGGCCCTCCTGTTAGAGGCAGTCTGCCAACCCAGAGTCATTTTATGAATATATGGTCTAGAAATATAGTTGATATTAAGACTTTTATCTGTTTCCTGGGGCGGGGGGGGTGGGGGTGGGAAAGAGCTAGAAAGGTAACTAAAGGTCAAATTTCAGACACAAGAGGAAAGGCTTTTCTTAACCCTTCACCAACATAACTCACTATATGTACCATGTAATTAATTATGCAATTTTTGGTTTTCAAAATTCAGAGAAAAAGAAACTGTGCCACTTAAAATGTAGGCTTAAATTATTTCATGAGCTTGATTGTATCCATCAGGATTTATTCATGTTTTCTTTCATTCATTCAAAAATGAGATTTTTTTACATGCCAGCTATGATGTTAAGCACTAAGAATACACTGATGAACAAGACAGAAATAGTTCCTCTCCTTAGAAGAACTGAAATTTATCAGAAGATATAGAGGAGAAAACGGTCAATAAGAAAAGTTTAAAAATTCCTTTGACAGAAGTTCAAAATTATATGGAATTATTCATATTTAAGAAGGAAAAGAAAAACTGACTTAATACTTGGTTGTTTATATATATTTTTTAATATTTTATTTTTTTCTTTTGTATAGTGCTAACTATGGTCATAAATAGCAGATTTATATGTTGCTATATAATGTCAAGATAGTGACATGACCCGGACTTTAATTTGAGGGAACATGTACTCCCCATCCTTCTATTTCTATTCTTGTCTGTGAGACTTTGGGAAGAAAAAGAGAGCATGCTCACCTCTGCCTATCCTGGTTTGTCCAAGGGCTGCCTGCCCTGAGAAAGATGTTTTCCAATCTAGATCTCCACTAAGGGTTTTTTCTGGGTGAATCCTGTTGTGCCATCTTCCCTGGTGGCACAGTGGTATAAAGAATCCGCCTGCCAATAGAGACCTAGATTCGATCCCGGGGTGGGGAAGATCCCCTGGAGGAGGAAATGGCAACCCACTCCAGTAATGTTGCCTGAAGAATCCCATGGACACAAGAGCCAGGTGGGCTACAGTCCATGGGGTCACAAAGAGTAGGACTTAGAGACTGAGCCTGCCCTGCCAAAGGGAAATGTCTGCAATATGAGGGCTGCAAGAAGGGACAAAAAGTTAAATTTCAGGAAGCATCAGTAAGCTGAATTTATCCAAACACCACTAATTCTGATTGTATCAATAATAGAACTGATATTTTGATGTATACCTTCTGATTCTAATACCTATTTCTCAATTGGTTTAGAATCTGGAAAGCGAAGAAAGAGATGTGATATATTGCCCTTCAAAAATTTCAATACATTCTAAAATTGGTCAACAATCATCTATAATCTGACTCTACATTACATAGCGTCACAGATCAGGTTGACCAAGAAACAGATTCTGAGATTTGCCTGCCTGACTTCTAATGGGGTGTGCTCTGAGAATGATACCTGTGGGCTGTGGGAGAGCAGAGATAGCAGAACTGGGCAAAAAGGAAAGCTGAATTTGATGCAATTGTCAATCCCCAAAGAGGAGCTGTAATAGTCCATCTGAGTTGTCCTCAATTGAGGCAATTGGGTTTCTGAGAATTTGTGCCCTAACCTAGCCCAGATATTTGACCAGAGGATGGGCTGCTTCCAGAAATGGAGTGTAAACTTGGAGGTGGTGGTTCTCTTTGTGTGAAAGTCACTCAGTCGTGTCCAACTCTTGGAGACCCCAAGGACTATACAGTCTATGGAATTCTCCAGGCCAGAATACTGGCGTGGGTAGCCTTTCCCTCCTCCAGAGGATCTTCCCAACCCAGAGATCAAACCCAGGTCTCCCTCATTGAAGGTGGATTCTTTACAAGCTGAACCACAAGAGAAGCTCAGCAGTTCTCTCTGGGCAAAGGCAACTCCTGGGAAGAAACTCTGCTATGATCTACCTGTACACAGCATTCCAGGAGGTTAGGGAAGTGAGTTTCTCAGCTCTAAAGAGGAGGATCTGGGTGTCACAACATAGCATCTACAGTATGTCTGCACATAGCATTTAAAATCGGTACCTTAAGATCATCAAGTAAGTAACCATGTTATTATCTAAATGACTAGCTATGGTCGAAAAATACTGTATTATTCTAAACATCAACAAATAATGATAGTGTGAATCTAAAAGCTGATACTGGTCATTGTCAAATGAAAGAAAACACTCTACCACTAAGTCAGAAAACATATAGTATTCTGGTGATAACTGAGGTTCTGCCTGGTAATTATTTTCCTGTAACTATGTTCAAACGAAAAAATACTCCCACTTATAATCCATATTTATATAGGCATACCTTATCTTGTAGATAAAAAGGATGAACATAAATGCTTCATACTAGAAAACATGGAAATTCTACTTCAATTATCTCTCGTCTCATTACTAACCAACTCTCTTCCCAAGGTTTCTCCTCCAGTCAAGAAAATCTCCATTTCAATTTTTAAAATATACATACCAGAGTATAGTAATGATTTACTCAATCCAGCCTCCCTTTGTGCATGTCATACTTCAAAATGGAATGCCTTTCATCTGTTTTGCCCCCTATTCTCCTTTATTTCTAATTAACCTTGTTCTCTTCTACTTGATCTTTTGTTGTTAAAAGGAAATACAAATTCTTGATATATTAAGACCTTATTTTTCATCATGTGAGGCTTTCCCAGTAGAAAAAATCTTTCATTTCAACCTTTATTGTTGAAAATTTATTCTAAATATAGAAGTAGAATTTTCATCCTCAGTAACTCTATGCATTTACACATTATTTTGCAGATAATTAACTATTTCACAGGGGTTTGGAGAAGGTAAAAAATAAATAAACTTGTGCTGAAATCACTTCTAAGGATAAATCAATCAGAAATCAAAAGACAGACCCTTTGAAATTATTTTATTCAACATGGAAATGGTAGTAGTTTGCCTTAGATATTTTTTAGGGATTTATCTCTTAAATGAAACAAGATATGCCAGAACAAAATGGACCCTACTGACTGTGAACTTCGTAAAGACTCACTGATCTGTAGGATGGGGTTGAAATGGTTTACAACACTCAAAACAGGTCATTCTTAAATGTCAGCATAGGTTAAATAATATAAAGTACAGCAGCCATTAGCTTAGAATGCTTGCTTTTTTATATAGTATTGCTTAATATTCAGATATATTCTCAGATTAGGTATGAATTCAACAGTCAATGAAAAAAATCTCATTACTTCTTTTTCTTTGTTTCCACAATATGTATATTTTTAAATTAAGATACAGTTGATGTACGATAGTATGTGAATTACAGGTGACCAAAAAGAGTCTCATGACTTTTACCAAAAATGGTGAAGAACTAAAAATAACTATGGCTGATTAATATGACTAAACCACCAAGCAGAAAGAGATTTATACTCACTGCTTAACACTGACCCCATCAGGTCAGCATATAACACCATCAAGAACATTACCTTAATGCACAGGGAAGAATGATGGAAACAAAGAGAAAATAAAGCAAGATGACAGGAAAAAAAAAAAAAAA
>SJYV01005987.1:1262371-1274862 GCA_006410875.1 Neotragus pygmaeus | reverse complement strand
TTATATATTTTGTTATACAAGTATATTTGGATTTTAAAAAATGGATTTAAAATAATGGATTTAAATCCATAATGGATTTTAAAATGGGGGAAAATGACCAACAACTGGAAGATCTTTTTAGGCAATTTGTATAGCTGGCAAAAACACAGATAAGGACTTCATTCCATCACAGATGATTCATCAATGATGGAATACCCAAGTGCAGTTCTAGCATATCACTTTTTAATTTGATCAAGGCTGGGTCAGTTATGTTGTGACTTCAGAGTCCATCTGAGTTTAATTAAATTATCCACATTTGTCAAATTAATAGAACTTCCCTGTTGTCTCAGAGGTTAAAGCATCTGCCTGGAATGCTGGAGACCCAGGTTTGACCCTTGGGTCAGGAAGATCCCCTGGAGAAGGAAATGGCAACCCACTCCAATACTCTTGGCTGGAGAATCTCATGGAGGGAGGAGCCTGGTAGGTTATAGTCCATGGGGTCGCAATGAGTCGGACACGACTCAGCGTTACGTTTCTCATTTCTATTTCAAATTAATAAGTAATTTTCAACTATCCATTTCCCTTTTGCCATAAAGAAACAGCCAAGAGCCTCTGGAATTTCTTTTCAAAATAAGAAATCTGAAAACTGAGGGGTTTATTTTTACCACCAATATATATGAAGACAATATATATATANTAAGTAATTTTCAACTATCCATTTCCCTTTTGCCATAAAGAAACAGCCAACAGCCTCTGGAATTTCTTTTCAAAATAAGAAATCTGAAAACTGAGGGGTTTATTTTTACCACCAATATATATGAAGACAATATATATATATAATGTGCCAACAAAAAAGGCATACAATTTACTACCTTCTCTTAATGCGCTAGGCACAATGCTAAATACTTCACATGCATTAACCATTATCTTCAATAACTCTGAGGTCTAGACTACTGTTATCCATTTTATCCCATTTTAAAAATAAGAAAACAGAAATATAAAAGAATTAAGTCATTTGCTAAAGGTCACAGAGCTAACAACGGGTAAAGTTGAAATGCCAACTTCCAAAAGGCAAGCTCTTAATCCCTACCTCCCATCCCTATACGACCTTCCCTGATGAAGGTCACGCCATAAGATAGAGAGAGGTTGACTCTGATTACCCAATCAGCATGACCATCTAGAATGATGGAAGCTAAGAACCTAAGATAAACTTAGAATTCAACACTACAGAGTTCATTACACTTGCCAAGCTTGAAATTAAAAAAATAATAACATTGTGCTTTAAAAAGTATGATGGGATGTTATTTTCATTTAAAACCCAACAATATCCTTTCTTAAGTTAGAGCCTAAATCCTGGCTTCTATTTACAACAGTTTTCAGGCAGATCAGTTTTGTAATCACTGTACACTGTCACTCTCATCTGCTTCCCAGCCAAAGCAGGTGCAGTGTATACTGTCTGGAATGTCCTTTGCTTGCTTTTCCTTCTCCCTGGAAAAACAGATTTTTTATTTCCAAGTCAAGTCTTATCTACATGTGCCATTTTTTTCAAATTCCATGGTCTTTATACAGTGTTCAACATAGAAAAGGAGTCATAAGAAATATTGACTCTTAGCTCCTAAGCCAAATGATTTTCAGATCACGAACAGTGGATTCAAACAATTCAGTTCTGCCCTTAAGTCCCTTTTAGCTTTCATATTTCAAGCTTCAGGAATATTAGCACTGGCTTATATTTTCTAAACATTTCTGGGTAGGTATAACTTTCTAAAATTCCTCAAATTATTGTCCACCATTACATCAGTAAGAAGAAAAGAAGTATTATATAATAGTAACAGCATTATACCGAGAGCCAGGGTTTTACATTTGGTATTATTAGCTCTTTACTAGAAAGAATTCTAAATCTCTGAGTTCAGTTAAAATTGCCATGAAATAAGGCCAATAATACAATCTTAAATCAGAAGTGATTACAGCTAAATTCTCTGAAGTTATAATAAATATTAGTTATAGTAACCCACAAACATTAGTTATAACCATTGCATTCTTTGGAGAAAAAACTGCTTCCAAAGTGTATGTGAAATTTTAATTGCAAAAGGTATTGGACATCTTTCTTTCAGTTAGCTTCAATGATAACAACGTTTTCAAGAACAGAAACGTTTTCAAGAAACGTGTGTGCTAGTGTGTTGTGCTTAGTCAGGCAGTCGTGTCCTACTCTTTGTGGGCCCATGGACTATAGCCTGCCAGGCTCCTCTGTCCATGGAATTTTTCAAGCAAAAATACTGGAATGTATTGCCATTTCCTCCTCCGGGGGATCATTCCAACCCAGGGACTGAGCCCACATCTCCTATGTCTTCTGAATTACAAGCGGATTCTTTACCCACTGAGCCATTGGAGAAGCCCTAAAGAAATGAACACATTCAGCAAGTATGGGCTGAGTACCTAGGAAATTGCAGGCATGATTCTAGGTGGTGGACACAGAGCAGTGAAGAAAACTTAAGTCCATATGCTCATGAAGTTCACATCGTAGGTAAACAGAAAATAAACATACATTAAAGAGTGATAAATGTTGCACTGATGAATGAGGCAGCTTCACAGAACTAGACAGTACAACCCAGCTGTTTCTGTTTTATAAAAGGCTGTAGTTTGAATTGACCTTTATTGATATGAGACCTTGGTAAGGAAAAAATTTGTTGGGGAGATCTGAAGAGTTGAGGTTTTTGAACATGTTAAGTTAGTGATTTTCATTAGCCATCCAAGTAGCTGAGTTGAAAGTTCAGGAGGAAATGTTAATTAGAGATGTGTTAATAAGTTTGGGAACCATCAAAATAGAGATGATCTTTAAAGCCAAGAGAGTAGATGAAACTATTCAAACAGTAAGTACAAATAGACTGGCTTCCCTGCTGGCTCAGTAATAAAGAATCTGGCTGTCGATGCAGGAGACACAAGTTTGATCTCTGGGTCAGGAAGATCCCCAGGAGAAGGAAATGACAACCCACCATAATATTCTAGCTTGGAAAGTCCCATGGACTAGGTCGCTAAAGAGTCAGACATAACTTAATGACTAAAGAACCACATAAATAGACTACAGAAGAGATTGTGGACTAAGCCCTGTGGCACTCCAAAACTCAGGGGTCAAAAATACAAAAAAAAAACAAAAACAAAAACAAAAAACAAAGCCTTACACAGAAAAAATATACCATATCATTCCATTTATATAAATTCCAAGAATAAGTTTAGCACCACTAAAGGTATGCTGCTAAAAATCAAAATTGTAGTTGGCTTTGTAAAGGGAATCAATTGGAAAAGGTACAAAGGAAACTTCTGGGGTATTATATTTTCTTGACAGGGACATATACATTTAAGATCTGCCCATTTCACAGTAGGTAAATTATAACTCAATTTTTTAAAAAAAGAATGCGAGGAGAGAATACAATGATAGTAAGTGCAGACAACTCTTCAGAAGTGTTACTGAAAGGGATGCAAGAGGAGATCTGGGGATGAAAGAAGAATTTCTTCTTTGGTTTGAGAAATACTGCAGCATATTTGTGTGCTGATAGGCATGATTCAAGGGAGAGAGGACAAGAGTTAGGTCATGTTCTTAAACAGGAATGAGAAGCTGAGGTTCAGTGCATCATTTAGCACTGGCCTTTCCCAGCAGCCTGCACAGTTCACTCTTAGCAAGGGTCATGAAGGGAAAGTGCGTGACTACCAAAGCAGCAAGTCAGGACAAGTGTATGAGTCCATGTGAGAGTTCTGCTCCAAGATTCTATCCCAGTGTACGTACTAGCAGAGCAGCTTTGTTCTCACACTGCCCGCAAACCTTCCCTTTTATCTTGGGTTTGTCACTTTCAGAGGAATTTGCCATTTTATAATTTAGTGGTTGTTTCACTGGTCCTGAAAGGAAAAATAAACAAAGACCAATCACATTAAAATACAATGTTCAGTCTTCTGATTGATAGAGTAAGGAAATTATGCACATTTCTATATTCTCAAATAGTGTATACATATCAGGTGCCCAATAAATGGCGAGTAGCCAAGTCTAATCTCCCAGTAGACTCCCTCCCACCCCCTGTGACCGTGGAGCCACAAACATCCACCTATATACATTCTGCTGTAAGCTCAATCGAACTAGACACATAAAATTACAGAATGTTAAAAACTATGCTTTGGATAGAATTCCTATAGCGTTCTGTCCCATTTCTAGATGAAACTGAAGCCAATACAGAACAACTTCTATAATACATGTTATATGTATTTCTAGAACATATTCTATCAAACACATTTGTCTTAATTATTCAAATTAAATGTTTATCCTCTATATTAAAAATCTCATTTCTTTTAGAATTACCATAAATTCAAAATTTGTTTTTGCCATTTTTAAATTCTTTTTAAAAAGCAATTTTCAATGTTCTTTTAATTTCCTAGAGTAAAATTTCAATTTATAATTTTATACTGCTAGAATTTTCTTCCTGTTTAAGATATTATATTAATAAATTTTAAGGAGCAATGCTATGTAAGTCCTCATNTTTTGCCATTTTTAAATTCTTTTTAAAAAGCAATTTTCAATGTTCTTTTAATTTCCTAGAGTAAAATTTCAATTTATAATTTTATACTGCTAGAATTTTCTTCCTGTTTAAGATATTATATTAATAAAGTTTAAGAAGCAATGCTATGTAAGTCCTCATCTTTCAAAAATACTATTATTATAGTCATATCCTAAGTTGATTTTTGATATAAAATAAGTGCCCTTCCCCAAAACACAGATAAAATATATTTTGAATATCACAGATAAAGAGTTAACATTTTGGGGTTTAGAGTCATTATACTGCATGAATAGTCTTAGAACTTCAACTTTCTATGTAATTCAAAGGTTAAAAAAATTATATCTATAATAGCTAATAATACAGTGTAAACTGTTTACCTTGAAGTTGCTCCTTCAGTAATTTTAATTTCACTTTTCCAGCAGAAAACTGTATTAACAAAATAGAAACTATTTTTCAGGTATAATTCAAAGTTTAAGTGACTAACAAAAATACTATAAAGCCATAACATTTTGCTGCATCTTGAACGAAACAAACATTTTCAAAGAATAATATAATAGGAGATCATCTTTACTGCAAAAATAGAGCTTTCAATTAAATCAAGAGAAAATTCACAAAAGGAAAATATATTTTCAAAACATATATAAGCCAATTTTTGGAAGAAAATGTCATAAATTATCTTTAAACAAAAGTTACACATCTCTATGAAATGATTNTCTTTACTGCAAAAATAGAGCTTTCAATTAAATCAAGAGAAAATTCACAAAAGGAAAATATATTTTCAAAACATATATAAGCCAATTTTTGGAAGAAAATGTCATAAATTATCTTTAAACAAAAGTTACACATCTCTATGAAATGATTTTAGGAAAGCACTAGCTTTTAAATATTATAAAGTCTCAGTATGCCTTTTCCATCTCTGATCTTTCTGAAACACACAAAGTCTAATATTTGTGTAGACTGAATCTAAACTGAATTCTGACTGAGCTATTCTGCTCACAAAACTGTAAAAAGCTAACATTATTATCTGTATTTGCCCAATTTAGAAAACTATGTATTTAAGCACCATAGACATAGCCTTTTTCAAATATATTATTTGTTATCCCGGGCTTTCCCAAGGTGTAGCCAAAAAAATTGAGTACATAAGAATTATGGCTAGGTATTTCAAATAAATAATTGCCTAAAATCCTTGGATCTTCAGATTTTAAGAAATGAAACAAACTTGCCAATTGCAAGTACCTGCTTCGGTCTTATTAAAACCAAGATCTGAAGTACAAAGACATTCACAGAGCATGGTGCACACTTACACACACACTGTCAATTCATGCCTTATTTTCAATTTTCAATTTCCATGCTCAATTGCCCAATTTGCACATGAGAATATGAGAACAACGGTTGCCTGTATGTCTACAGTTTGTACCACTGCAGTCATCTTTGAAAATTTAGGCCTAATTATTCTCAGTAAATCCAGTGGTTTTGCTTCAAAAGAGTATTTGTTTTCTTACATTCTTTAAAGAGCTGCTCAGATGCTATGTACCAAATACAGCAGACTAGAAAATAGAATTGAAATAATCGTTTTTAATGTGAATAACTTTTATTTGTAAACTGCCAGTGTTATACAAGTTACAGATAATTTAATCCCATTTTTCATAACCAAATTCTCCAATATTATTACCTTAAGGATACATTGAAACATGTGGTTATAGGCTACCTGGGCAGAATGGACATACTAAAGCAGAATGAACCCATTATTCGGGACATATTGTAGCTTTTTCTTATTCTTGTGAATATTTTTCAGCTCTGTGAGTACAGCCATATTTACTTCAAATGAATCAAACTGCATACAATATTTCAATGAACAAACTGTTAGCTTGCTATTTTTAGGTAAATAGAATTGCCTCCCAAGTCTGATTTTTATCTGTTGGGGAAAAAGATGAGTGTGGAGTACGGTTGGACCAGTGATACATCCCTGGTCCAACCCTACTCCAAAAGCTTACCAGGTAGCAAAGTGGAAATCTGCCTGCCAGTGCAGGAGTTACAAGAGACATGGGTTCATTCCCCGGGTCAGGAAGATCCCCTGGAGTAGCAAATGGCAACCCATTTCAGTATTCTTACCTGGAAAATTCCATGGAGAGAGGAGCCTAGTGGGCGAGTGGGCACAGTGATCCCCACGGACTATATGCTCACAGGACTCCATGCCCGCATGACTGAGAACACATACACACACATATATATACATCCATATATATCCCCTGGAGAAGGAAATGGCAATCCACTCCGGTACTATTGCCTGGAAAATCCCATGGACAGAGGAGCCTGGTAGGCTACAGTCCACGGGGCTGCAAAGAGTCGGACACGACTGAGTGACTTCACTTTCACNTGGTCCCACCACTTCATGGGAAATAGATGAGGAAACAGTGGAAACAGTGTCAGACTTTATTTTTTGGGGATCCGAAATCGCTGCAGATGGTGATTGCAGCCATGAAATTAAAAGACGCTTACTCCTTGGAAGGAAAGTTATGACCAACCTAGACAGCATATTCAAAATCAGAGACATTACTTTGCCAACAAAGGTCGATCTAGTCAAGGCTCAGTGTAGTTAGTGACTTCTTTTCCCTATTTAAAGGTTTCTCACCTTGACAATCTCTCTCAAATTCAATTTCTTTCAGTTCTTCAGGGTGATTATTTTATAATTTTGAATAAGTGTTAGTAAAATTGGTAACTCTCTGTTAAATTGCTTCAATAGTTGATGATCCCAATTCACATAGATTCTTGTGCCATAAATATTTTTAGTCCTCATTTTAAACCATGATAGATTTATAATATTTCAAGCCTACTCTCTTATAAAAATAGAGCAATGTGAAGTAAATGGAGATGAGAATTGACAAAATTTAACTTCAACTCTAACAGTTTCATGTGAAAAGCATTTAAATTATAATATATAGAAACTTTAGCAACTGCTTCTACTTAAGTAATAAACATATATGCACTTACTTATATTTTAGCTTTACAGAATTTCCAGGTTTTCCCCATGGAAGAACCACAAAATCTTTGGTGTTCATGATTTTCTCAGTATTACCTAAAAATTATCGTGATTTTTGAAAACTTCTGAAAAAGTAATAAAGGCAAAAGAATTACTTCAGAGGTAAAACGATATTACAAATTTGAAACTACATATAATTCAGGAAAACTTTTAAACCAGAAATAATTTTGAGAGAAGAGGTCAAATCAAAGGTTAAGCAACAAGAAATTATTATATATGCTAAATATAAGTTATACAAATATTTACATACTAATATAGCTATAGCTGTAACATATCTGATGGAACAAAAATTTTACCAAAATACAAAGCACAAGACTGTGGAAATATTCAACTGAAAGTGAAGAATAAATTCATTAAAACAAAAAGAGCACATATTCTGACTCTTTCTATGATTAAGATTACAAAAATATATATCAGATATTTGTTCCCAGCCAAAAATAAAATCCAGAGCTAAATATAGTGAAAAGAACATTAGAAACACAATTCAACCTCAAAAACTTTGTGTGTGTGTGTGTGTGTATATATATATATATATATATGACAATGTAAAATAAGAATTAAGGTATGCAGTAATTACCCTAAGGCAGTCTAATAATCTCATTTATCAAAAAAACTGTAAAAATACTTTCCCTACAATCAGAAATTAACATATTTAGAAAGAATTTTTCAATAAGAAATGAAACAAAAAAAGATTTTTTGCCTAACTCCAAGTTAACCAGAAAATTAAGTTATTCAGAACACCCTGTTTCCTGAGTATCCTAGTTATTGGAGGTTCTAGAATCATTTACTCTGTAACGCTGAATTACTGAACTGCATGCACAACTATTGGGCTTCCATGGTGACTCAGTTAGTAAAGAATCCGCCCACAGTGTGGGAGACCTGGGTTCGATCCCTGGGTTGGAAAGATCCCCTGGAAGAGGGCATGGCAATCCACTCCAGTATTCTTGCCTGGAGAATCCCCAAGGACAGAGGCACCTGGCGGGCTGCAGTCTATGGGGTCACAAGAGAGTTGGATACAACTGAGCAACTAAGCACAGCATATGTACAATTATTAGATTTTTACATGAATAAAAACGTTCAAAGTTCAGACACTCTTAAATATAAGAGGCAATATCATAGAGCCCATAGTATAAATGCTCAAACTATCTGATACCATCATTTTATATATGTGCTCATAACCCCTACAAATATTTATTCAGGCTCTATTATACGCACAGCACTAAACTGAGAGATATGAAGGACTCAAGGAGAAGATCTGCTTTCTGGCTCACATAGTGTAGAGTCAAACAGGGCACAAAAGACCTATATATAAACACCATAAAACAAGGTAGGAATTACAAAGGCTATAAAATTTACAGGTATAAGAAGGGAGCCAAAGAAGAGATCAAGCTGGCTAGCATTTAACCTGGGGCTTTAATGTGAAAGGAGGCTAATATATGAACATGTGGACTGGATGAACTTTCCTCACTGCGGGGGGAAAGCAGCTCTTGAATGGAGAGGGGAAAGTAGGTGTAAATTTGGAAACACAGGCTGAGGCCCAATATGGGTGACTTAAGTGTCTAGTTAAAGTAATTGGAATGCAGAATACAGAATGTAGCTAATGAGAGAACCTGATAAAACTTTTTTTTTGACTTTCTATTTTGCACTGAAGTATAGCCAATTAACAAACAATGTTGTGAAACTCTCAGGTGAACAGTGAAGGGACCCAGCTGCATATATACGTGTAACCATTCTCCCCCAAACTCCATCCCATCCAGGCCACCACACAACATTGAACAGAGCTCCATGTGCTATACAGTAGGTCCTTGTTGGTTATCCATTTTAAACACAGCAATGTGTATATATCCATCTCAAACTCCCCAACTATCCCTTTCTCCTATCCGTTCTCCACCCCTGAAACCATAAGTTAGTTCTCCAGGTCTGTAGGTCTCTTTCCGTTTTGTAAGTAAGTTCACTTGTATCATTTCTTTTTAGGTTCCACGTATAAAGGATGTTAAATGATATTTCTCCTTTGTCTGACTAGACTCAGGAGAGACGGCATCAGAATAGGAGTGAGTGAAGTGAAAGTTGCTCAGTCATGTCCTACTCTTTGTGACCCCATGGACTATACAGTCCACGGAATTTTCCAAGCCAGAATATTGGAGTGGGTAGCCTTTCCCTTCTCCAGGGGATCTTCACAACCCTGAGTAAATAGAGTATCAAATGTAATAAAATAGAAGTAATCAAATGTAAATCTATTGTAACATTAAAGTCCACACAATTGAATGAATCAAATCTCTGGGGGATTATTTTATAATTTCAATGATGCAACTACTGATCAAAACATTTTTGGAATGTCTCTTCTGAGACTGTCTGCTGAGTTCACAAACAAACCTACTTTGCTATTCCTCATTCAAAACTAAAAGTGGTACTGTCCAGCAGGAGCAGCTATTCTGTTCACTCAAATCTAGTTTCAAATTACTCTGCCTCCAGAAATCAAATCGAGCCTGGAAGGGTAGATTTTTACTACTTTGGAAAAATTCTGAAGGAATTTATTCTTTGAAGAGAATTCCAAAATGGAATTATACAAAATAATTTTACATTGTAAGTAACGTAATGGCTTTATCATAAGACTAGGTTTATTTGTGCCTTCAATCAACAGTTATTCAGCTGCTCCTTTCTGATGCATATTGTGAGTCCTGAAGTCATAGTGGTAAATAAGACATGGTTTCCTCCCTCAAAGAACTCACAATCAAAGGGAAAAATCACACAAATAAAGACAATACCGTGGGACATTCTAAAAGGAGAAAGTACTAGGAGAGACATCAAACTCAGACTCATTTCTCCACCACCCAGTCCTGTACTTCAAAGCTGAAATCAGTGTCAAAGAGAACTAAAGAAATCACAGGAATGAAAAACCAAATTTGGTTTGTTCCTATCCTTTCTTTGTAGGTAAAACTTTCGTCTCATTTCTATCAAACAGAGGCTACAAAAGATATCTTTTAAAAAATTCTAGAACATAGAGTAACATATTCTATATATCCTTTCTTGGTTTTTATCAGAAATCCAACTGCCAGATCCTCAATCTACTGTCAGTAAGTTTTCCATGAAAAGTTCCGTAATGTAATCATTATCATTATCATTAAAAAAAAGAATCCCCCAAATTAATATGTATGATTAATTACAATAACTTAAATTGCCTTAGTTTCATTTATGCATTGATATATACAATACAATTTTATATGTGTATGTACATTATGCATAAAGCTGAACAGATACATGAAGACTGAAATAAATGAAAGAAAAATCTGTAAATTTCATTAGGGTGAGATAATTCAGATTTAGAGCTCTGCTGATAATGTTATTTAACCAATAAATAGGCTTATTCAGTGGGCATTTCACTTCACTGAATGCAATTAGTAAGGCTTCTTCTCAATTAAAGGTTTTATCAAGTCACACACATGAGTCGATTTTCTTACATGAAGAAAAAAGGAAAATTATAATTGTGAGTCATGCTGTTCTGCCTATTTCCTTTCCTAAAACCAACAGAGAATTAGTCAGAGAATTTCTTGGGACAACAAGGATATAACAACGCGAGCAGGAAGAATAGCAAAGCACAAAACTTTAGTCTCCTAACGGAACCAGGGGAACACAGATAAGCTATTATGCAAACTTCACAATTCCGTATGTCCTTTGATCAATATTTTTTCTTATAACTTAATAGCAAAAGTTCAGTACTTGCTTAGAAAGTTTTCTCGTTACCTGATTTATTAGACTGCATCATTTTTCTGTCCTCAACTTTGTTCTCCCCCAGATACATATACACAATATGACCCAGAATGGCTCATGCATTTTGTCTGGTTTTGTTTCTCATTTTACTTATCTTTTAATTACTGAAAAGTCAATTACAGTGTTGTGTTGATTTGGGGGTCATCCAACAATGCAAATTAGTTATAATTATATGTATATGTCCCTTCCCTCCTGAGCCTCCCTTCCCTCTCCCTATTCTACGCCTCTAGGTCATCACAGATCACCAGGCTGGGCTCCCTGTGTTATTTAGCAAGTTCCCAGTATTTTACACATGATAGTGTATGTATCTCAATACTACTTTCTTAGTTCATCTGACCCTCACCTTTCCCTGTTGTGTCCACAAGTCTGTTCTCTGCTAGGTTCGTCAGTACCATTTTTCTAGATTCCATATATATGTGTTATCATATGATACTTGTTTTTCTGACTTCACTCTGTATAAGACGCTCTAGGTTCATCTACCTCCTTACAATTGATTCAAACGCTTTCCTTTTTATGGCTGACTAACATGCCATTGTAGAAAAGTATCATAACTTCTTTATCCATTCGTCTCTCATGGACACCTAGGCTGCTTCTATATTGCTCCAATGAACACTGGGATACATGTGTCTTTTACAGTTGTGGTTTTCTCAGGGTATATGCCCAGTAGAGGAATTTCTGGGTCATGGTAGATTTATTCCTAGTTTTTTATGGAATCTCCATACTGTTTTCCATAATGACTGCATCAGTTTGCATTCCCACCAATAGACAGATAGCCAAAAAACACATGAAAAGATGGCTAATATTGCCCATTATTCAGTTCAGTTCAGTTCAGTCCAGTTCAGTCACTCAGTCGTATCCAACTCTTTCCAATCCCATGAATCGCAGCACGCCAGGCCTCCCTGTCCATTACCAACTCCCAGAGTTCACTCAGACTCATGTCCATCGAGTAAGTGATGTCATCCAGCCATCTCATCCTCTGTTGTCCCCTTCTCCTCCTGCCCCCAATTCCTCCCAGCATCAGGGTCTTTCCAATGAGTCAACTCTTCGCATGAGGTGGCCAAAGTACTGGAGTTTCAGCTTCAGCATCAGTCCTTCCAATAAGCACCTAGGACTGATCTCCTTTAGGATGGACTGGTTGGATCTCTTTGCAGTCCAAGAGACTTTTC
>SJYV01005987.1:1242544-1261040 GCA_006410875.1 Neotragus pygmaeus | reverse complement strand
AGTTTTCCAAATTTGCTGGCATAATTAGTGCAGCACTGCAGATCAAAGTTACAACGGTGAAGGTATCACCTACACCAGTCAGAATGGCCATCATCAAAATAATCTACAAACAATGTATTCTGGAGAGGATGTGGAGAAAAGGGAACCCTCCAGCCTATGATGTTCTAAATGATCCTTTTTCATAAGTTCCCACTTTGGGAAACCAATCCAAAGATCTAGGCCTGACACCACAAAATGGAAACAAGAAATTTACTAATGGAAACTCAACGTATTCAAAAGTTTCCCTTGGCAAAGACAATTTACCATCACACCGTTGGCGGAATGGGCTATTTGGGAAACCACCATTTTCATGTAACAGAAAACATCTTTTCTAAGGTTAGTTGATTCTTCTAACCATCCAGATAATCTTAGACCTGAAGATTTAAAAGTCAATAAATAAGGATTTTTCCTTACTTTAGCACACACACTAAAGGGGTCTAATAAGCAAGCTGTTTTGAATAGATTAAAATGTTTGCCATAGTACTAAGAATTAAAGACCCAAGCAAGAAACATTAAATGAAAATGAATTTAATTAAAACTGCTTAAATTAATACAAAATGGTAATATTTTGTCTGCCTGATATGATCCTTATTTTAAATACATATATATTACATATGCAATATATTTTAATATTAAAATATATTATGCTATATATAATATTTTAAAATAACATCTTTTTTAAAAGCTAAAGAAAGGACTATAAACCCACATCCATAGCATAATATCTTGTGCTTGAGTGGCCTACTAAATAAGTACATGTCATTTTCTCCTACCATGGGCCCTGAAAGTAAATCAGGGGTTAATATCATGGCTGCATTCAATATTTCAGCCAATTAAGATAATTAAACACTCCCTCACAGCACTAAAGGGTACCCAAGTCATCCTTTTTTTACCTTCTATGTGCAGGTTCATTTACAAAAAAATGAAAAAGTTCGCCTTTACATCAAGGGGTAAGATAGCCTTTTAAAATAATTTCTAACTAAAACTGAAAAGAAATGCTGTGAAAATGACAATGGGATGTTAGTAGCCATAGAAAAGGAATGAAATGGACCTAGAGGTTATAATGGTAAGTGAAGTAGTGAAAATGTTAGTCGCTCAGCCGTGTGTAGCTCTTTGCAACCCCATGGACTGTAGCCCACCAGGCTCCTCTGTCCATAGAATTCTTCAGGCAAGAATACTGGAGTGGGTAGCAATTCCCTTCTCCAGGGTAATCTTCCTGACCCAGAGAATGAAGCTACACCTCTTACTTCGCAGGCAAAAATTTTACTGTCTGAGTCACCAGGGTGAAAAAAAGACAAATATCATATGATATCACTTATATGTGGAATCTAAAAAAAATGATACAAATGAACTTACTTACAAAACAGAAAGAGACCAACAGACATAGAAAACAAACTTATGGTTACCAAAAGGGAAAGGGTAGGAGAAAAGATAAAATATACAAACTACTATATACAAAATAGATTACCAACAAGGACCTACTGCATAGCACAGAGAACTATACTCAATATCTTGTAATAACCTATAATGGAAAGAATCTAAAAAAGAGCATATATATATATATATATGTGAATTATTTTGCTGTACACCTGAAAATCAATACAACACTGTAAATGAACTACATTTTAATATATTTCTTAAATAAAATAAAATGATAATATTAAAAGATACCGAGTTTATACCCAAGAGAACTTTGTGTAAGAGGGGTCTGAGCCTCTTTGTTTATCCAGTGTAAGATGCTGTGGGCCTCCTCCTCCCTAATTTGCAGAATATCAAACAAAAGTCTCTAATTCGTGGCTATAAAGCTGTGAGCTCCTAAAGGGCTTCAGAGAGTTCAGGGTTCAGGGAAAGGGGTAGTCTTAGAAACTACCTTGAGAAGTAAGTGAGGGGAGCAGCAGTCTCTGCTTTATTCATAGCTGCTCTGATTTCAAGTCTATTTTTAACATAATGAGCCTCTGGGTCAGACTTAAACTCTTCTGGAGCTTAAAGTCATTTGAAAGGCACAATAATAAAGTAATACATAATTATTATTACCTCTATATCAACTAAAACTTTATATGATTACATATAATAAGTTATAACTTTACAAACCATACCTTTTAGAAACTTAAGTTCTTTTATATATTGATAGTCTATTTCTCCCATCCATTCTCATACATGCCACTGTTATCCAAGGTGTTCTCTTGTGAATACCTTTCAGGCCTGGAAAAATTAAGGCACCCATCAAAGATTGGTGACAAACCAGAAATAATGATTTTATTCTCAGTCCTGTTAGATCCCCTTTGGATTTAAAATCTACAACTTAAAATAACTAATCTATATCATTCAAATTTTTCCCACTATTGTACACTTCAGTTCAGTTTAGTCGCTCAGTCCTGTCCGACTCTTTGCGACCCCATGAATCACAGCACACCAGGCCTCCCTGTCCATCACCAACTCCCGGAGTTCACTCAGACTCAAACCTGTCATAAAAAGAACTGTTTGACCAAAACTATTTTCTAAATTTTACAGCAGTTTATTTAGACACCACTGAAACCCTAGTGCATGTCAAATTGCTCCCATGTATTTAGTCTCTAAACAGTTCACCCTAAACACAGGGAAAAAAATACCTAGCTACTCTGCTTAGTAGTTAAGATCCTCCATTATGCATTCCAATATTCCTAAGCCTTAGGCATTATTTTCCACTTTCTCAGCTCACCAGCCTTTATTTTGTCAGTGCCCAGTTCAAAGGCCACCTCTATCATGAAGGTTTCTTCCATTAGAAGTGAGATTCTTTCCTGTAAGAACATGTGTAATAATGTGTATTACACTCATTTGCTACTATATGCTGTCTTGTGTTATTTATTTTTTTGCTGCTTTGCTTATATAAAGGTTATTTCCCCAAGTATCCCAAATATTTGAAGGCAGCCTACCACTGAACTTTGAATCCCCAGCAATTAGTAGAGTGCCCACAGTGTACTATCAGTAATAATGTGCTGCTGCTGCTGCTAAGTCGCTTCAGTCATGTCTAACTCTGTGTGACCCAATAGACGGCAGCCCATCAGGCTCTCCCGTCCCTGAGATTCTCCAGGCAAGAACACTGGAGTGGGTTGCCATTTCCTTCTCCAGTGCAGGAAAGTGAAAAGTGAAAGTGAAGTCGTTCAATCCTGTCTGACTCTTAGGGACCTCATGGACTGCAGCCTACCAGGCTCCTCCGTCCACGGATTTTCCAGGCAAGAGTACTGGAGTGGGGTGCCATTGTCTTCTCCAATGTTGTGCTAGTTTTTAGTATTTAATTTTTTCCCACTGCTTTAAATTCAATGAATAATCTACCCAACGGGAAAAAAATTAAACACACCCTCTTTTCTACTTCAACAGATCATTTTGTTTTCTTTTTTCCATGTGTCATATACCAGGTAAAGCACTGAGGAACAAAGTGAACCAAGCAAGGATAGTACTAACCCTCAATAAACTTACACTCTGGTGGAGGCAGGAAAAAATTTTAAAGCAAGTAATTGTGGGAAGTATTAAGTGATTTGAAGGAAACAGACAAAGGACCGAGATTCTTTCAAATAATTTGTGACACAACTGGCAATACTCTGGGAGGTCAGGACAGACCTCCGGCACTCTAGACAAGGTGCTAGAGGGAAGCAGAGGTAGGGATGTGTGTGTGTTTGTGTGTGTGTGTGTTTCAGCTTCCATAAACAGAGTTAGCATAGTTCTAATCCTGGGTAGCCGACTTTATACTTTTTTAACGTCTTGCTACCTCTGCATATATAAACACATGTAAGTGAACGTATATATCTGAGCTCCTCTAACGCTGACTGGAGGAAGAAAAAACTTCCACAGCTTCAGATTTCTCAGGAATCTGTCACCCCTCACCAAGATCTTTACTTGGGAAGAGTTGACTTCTAAGAATGAAGTGCCTGCATGTGGCTGCCCAGGCAGAAGGAAGGTTACAAAAGGGGCGTGAAAATGATTCGTCAGGGAACCAAATTTTTCAAGATTCAAAAGACTTCATTCTTCAGTCTGCGTTATAGAAAGGGTACAAGTGATGTGAAGAAGCCCCAAGTTTCACTATCTGGGGTTCACCCTCGTTCATGAATCCAACAGCATCACTGCCGGAAAGGTCTTTTGTTTGGAGAAAAGACGCTCAACTCCGGAAGTCAGGCCACTTCCTGCAGCCCGCGTGCTTGGCCCAGTGTAAGACACACGGCTGGTGCTCAACTAACACCCGCTGGGCCTGCACCTCCCTCTCCCCCGCAGCTTCCCCGGAGTCCAGTCTCTTTTCCTGCGGTCCCGCCCGCTCCTGCACCACCCAGACCCAGCGCCCTGCCCGCTAAGCCGACTGCGAAGCCCGCCGCCCGCCGCCACCGCAACCAGCCGACCCACCTGGAGCCCCCAGACGTCGGCGTCACCCTAGCAAGCCGCAGCCAGCAGCCCAAAGCTTCCGCCTTGGTCTCCTTGGTTACCGCGTTACCTCGGTACCCATAGCAACCAAAAGGCTTGATACTGTGGCCGTCGGCCCGCAGAGGGAGCAAGGGAGCCCTTTAGAATAGGAGGAAGNGGGTTGCCATTTCCTTCTCCAGTGCAGGAAAGTGAAAAGTGAAAGTGAAGTCGTTCAATCCTGTCCGACTCTTAGGGACCCCATGGACTGCAGCCTACCCCCAGGCTCCTCCGTCCACGGATTTTCCAGGCAAGAGTACTGGAGTGGGGTGCCATTGTCTTCTCCAATGTTGTGCTAGTTTTTAGTATTTAATTTTTTCCCACTGCTTTAAATTCAATGAATAATCTACCCAACGGGAAAAAAATTAAACACACCCTCTTTTCTACTTCAACAGATCATTTTGTTTTCTTTTTTCCACGTGTCATATACCAGGTAAAGCACTGAGGAACAAAGTGAACCAAGCAAGGATAGTACTAACCCTCAATAAACTTACACTCTGGTGGAGGCAGGAAAAAATTTTAAAGCAAGTAATTGTGGGAAGTATTAAGTGATTTGAAGGAAACAGACAAAGGACCGAGATTCTTTCAAATAATTTGTGACACAACTGGCAATACTCTGGGAGGTCAGGACAGACCTCCGGCACTCTAGACAAGGTGCTAGAGGGAAGCAGAGGTAGGGATGTGTGTGTGTTTGTGTGTGTGTGTGTTTCAGCTTCCATAAACAGAGTTAGCATAGTTCTAATCCTGGGTAGCCGACTTTATACTTTTTTAACGTCTTGCTACCTCTGCATATATAAACACATGTAAGTGAACGTATATATCTGAGCTCCTCTAACGCTGACTGGAGGAAGAAAAAACTTCCACAGCTTCAGATTTCTCAGGAATCTGTCACCCCTCACCAAGATCTTTACTTGGGAAGAGTTGACTTCTAAGAATGAAGTGCCTGCATGTGGCTGCCCAGGCAGAAGGAAGGTTACAAAAGGGGCGTGAAAATGATTCGTCAGGGAACCAAATTTTTCAAGATTCAAAAGACTTCATTCTTCAGTCTGCGTTATAGAAAGGGTACAAGTGATGTGAAGAAGCCCCAAGTTTCACTATCTGGGGTTCACCCTCGTTCATGAATCCAACAGCATCACTGCCGGAAAGGTCTTTTGTTTGGAGAAAAGACGCTCAACTCCGGAAGTCAGGCCACTTCCTGCAGCCCGCGTGCTTGGCCCAGTGTAAGACACACGGCTGGTGCTCAACTAACACCTGCTGGGCCTGCACCTCCCTCTCCCCCGCAGCTTCCCCGGAGTCCAGTCTCTTTTCCTGCGGTCCCGCCCGCTCCTGCACCACCCAGACCCAGCGCCCTGCCCGCTAAGCCGACTGCGAAGCCCGCCGCCCGCCGCCACCGCAACCAGCCGACCCACCTGGAGCCCCCAGACGTCGGCGTCACCCTAGCAAGCCGCAGCCAGCAGCCCAAAGCTTCCGCCTTGGTCTCCTTGGTTACCGCGTTACCTCGGTACCCATAGCAACCAAAAGGCTTGATACTGTGGCCGTCGGCCCGCAGAGGGAGCAAGGGAGCCCTTTAGAATAGGAGGAAGAAGGAGAGAGAGCGGAACAGAAAGAGAAAAGGGAAACGGCAGGTACTGGAAGCTTTGTGCCCTAATGAGTAACAGTTGGCTAACAGTGAGCCCCTGCTATATTCTAGAAAGTTTGAATAACAGCACAAAATTACAGAGCTAGCAAATGGCAGACCCACGAAGAATTAACGCAAGCAGTTTAGACCTCTCACATACATACTATTCAGTTGCTCATAGGCAAAGACTTCCCCTGTGGCTCAGATGGTAAAGTGTCTGTCTCCAATGCAGAAGACCTGGGTTTGATCCCTGGGTCGGGAAGATCCACTCTAGTATTATTGCCTGGAAAATCCCATGGACAGATGAGCCTGATAAGTTACTGTCTATGGGGTCGCAAAGAGTCAGACACGACTGAGCGACTTCACAATAGGCAAAGTCAGGACTAGAATCTAAGTCTTTGACAAGCCTAAAACTCTCTTTTCCTTATATCAAATATACAACACATGGGGCGGGGGTGTAATAGTTGAGAGAGAGAGAGAGTGAGAATCAACTCACTTCTCAACTTTTCCTTTCCAGAGAGTCACCTGTGGTGAACTTATTTTTGGCTTCCTAAATATGCTGTAGTTTTTAAACTCTGTTTTTACAGCATCAGCAGCAAATATGCTGTAGCTTTTAATCTCTGTTTTTACTTACGCTGCAAGTAGGATGTCCGGTTTGTTCTGCTGAGCTGGGCTTAGTCTCTCAATCATGTCCGACTCTTTGCGACCCCATGGACAATATAGCTCCCCAGGCTCCTCTGTCTATGGGGATTCTTGAGGCAAGAATACTGGAGTGAGTTGCCATGCCCTCCTTCGGGGATCTTCCCACCCCAGGGATTGAACCCAGGTTTCCTGCATTGCAGGCAAAACTGTCTGAGCCATCAGGGGTTTGTTCTGCAGTCAGTCTAAAAAATGTCTAAGTTTATCCACACTGTATCTTATTACTGGACTAATAATCTCAACTGCTAAGCGATAGCTGAGATACTAACTCTTGCACCACTGCTTTCAACATTAATGTGCCTGTCAATACCTATTTAAGAACACATCAAATGTTTTCACTTGGTAGATTCAACTGTATAAGCTTATAACCACCATAGATAAGAAAAGACAGTGATACCCATGCAGCTATGACTGGGCTTAGAAATGAGGGGAGAGTTGAATTTGAGTCCTGGTCCTGCCACAATTCACCTGCTGTGGGATCTTGAGTGAGTTGTAAGGCCCAGCTTAACTGGTTACATAAGGTAACCATTGGTTTAGCCCACATATGATGTAACATGAAAGAGTAAATGAAACAATGTATTTAAGTTTTTAGCACTAAACCACAGTAGATGCTAAATGGTTGAAAAATAGTGGTAATTTTGCAGCTATGGTGGTTATCTTAGTGCTCATGGTATAAATTTACTAAGTCCTTCCTTTAAATCTAGTGCAATGACAAATTTCAAGTGAATGTGTAATACTACTAGAAGTTTCTTGTCCAAGACTGTATTTTTCAGGCAGCTGTGCTCTTTGAATTGCCTGGAAAGTTATTTCCAGCATTCTTCTCTTCATTCATTCATCCATTCATTTATTTATTTATTCAACAAATATTTCTTGAGTTCCAGGTCCTGAAAATACTGTTCCAGGTTCTGAAAATACTGCTGTGAAGAAAACACAGCCCCTGCTGTTGTCAAATGTACATTTTATTTGACAATAAACAAACATATAATTAGTGGTCAGGGGCTTTGAAGAATAAGCAGGATCAAGAAATAGGAAATAATTAAGAGTTCAAATTAGGTTAGACTATCAGAGAAGTCCCTGAATAATAAAGGAAGACATGTAGCAATCAAGGCAAGAAGCATTCCAGACAGAAGGGGCAGAAAACAAACTTCAATTCCAACTCAATCTAGAGCAGTCTGTTGTGTAAAAACCCTAATCACTTCTGTACAGCACTTGTTTTACTTCAAAAATGAGTTTTACAACATATTGATGGAGCAATAGAAAATTAAACTCATAAAAGTATTGTATAAATTATTCTGGCACTTTTCAAAAACTTTAAATGGACATTATCATACTTATATTTAGGAAAATATCTTAGTTCATGCGCACTTATGCAAAACAAAACAGAGCCCAAAAAAATCCCATGTCAAGTTACATAGTAAAGTGAAAAAGAAGATGTGCTTGTCTTTCAAAACATGATTTGTGACAAACTGAACATGTGAAAGGAGTGACACCTCTAGAGAGAGAATATCCTTTCTGCTGAAGCAGAGCACATTTGACTGACATACCAGCAACACTGACACACTGTTCTGTAAATAGTTTGCCACGTCTGTATCAAGGGAGGGAATGGAATTCCTGAGGATTTTGGCAAATCCATGCTTTATCGTGTTGATCTGAAGACAAGATCTGAATGCAAGTTTTCTGAACTGGAGATAGTCAATTTTAAAAGATTAAAAATTAACTGTGAAGAAATTGAGGGCACAGACTTAACTGATTTCAAAAAACAACTGCAAGGTCATGCTTAAAAAGACACATTCATTCTCTCTCTCTCTCTCTCTCTCACACACACACACACACACACCACACAAACACGTAACTTCCGTTAAGCAAGCCCAACTCATCAAGTAACATTGTTTTGCGCTTGGTTGGCACTATCTGGAGGAAAGCTGTGGCGGTTCTCAGGACTTCCTAGTCCCTCACAGGTAATAAAAGCTCTTAGATGAGTAATAAAAAGGTTCAGCCCCACACAATTGTCAAAACTCCACATGTGACTTAGCACTAAGGCTTTTCTTTTTCACAGTGGTTGGGCCTCCTGAATGCAGGAAAGCCTGGAGTCACAGAACCCTTAAGAAAAGCTTGGGTTTCCATTCTGCATCATCCATTCATGTTTTAGTCTTACTGATTGCCTACATTAGAATCACAGGAAATGGTAAGGGTTAAAACAAAAAAGTCCTGCCTTGTCTGGTGTGAGCCTCACAGATGTAGAAAGCATATCATTCCCCAGAGACCACATCCACAGCCCCCCCCACCCCCCACATCTAATGAGGACCTTTTACCTGCCTTGCCCTGGATGCACGCCATGCGTTCTTAGACCTTTGCTTACTGAACGCCTAGGCATCAACTGATCATTCTTGTTTCTCTCTGCAGAGTCTCAGTGGTTCTCCTGGAGAGAATTTTAAATGACCTACTTTGTCTTACATTTTTGCATGTTCCGTGTCAGACCTACAGAAAATGCTCTTTCATACTTTCCCTGCCACACTGTGGGAATGCAAGACAGGCAGTATGGTCATCTCTCTTTGCCTCACACACCAGCAAACTGCCAGCCTAGCAATTGTACTTCTGACTCCTCAGATGGAATATAAAACCAGCCCACTGTGTCCCCAACTGCACGGACCCACTGATGTACATCTTACCAGGCTTTAAATGATGGTCAGGGACATCATTTAAACTTGTCTGAAACTTGGAAATCATTTAAAGGAATAACTACATGTCATTTCAGATACACTCTAAAAGCCCACTCAAAGGTTATCTCATCCTCTAGGAAAATATTCCTTTGTGTGAGTATCATTTACTAGTCATAAAGCTCATTCTGTGAAGTAATATATTAACTGGTAGATTTTTTTCCATCTACAATTTTCACATCATTTGCATTTAGGTTTTTGAACCAGTTTAACCACCCTGGTGGTTCCTTCCCTTATGAATTAAATAAACATGTGTATTCTATTAATATATTTATAGAACATCATGTTCTTAATTTCTGAAATTATATTTTGATAGTGGGTACCAAGCTTTCCTCTTCTGAATGGAGATGGGACACATGACAGAGCAGAAACTTATCAAAAGTACTCTTTCAATATCCACTCCACTCTTGGTTCCCCAAAGTTTATTACAGGCAGAAGTTGATAATCAAACCAGGATTATAAAACAGATTTTCTATCATCTCCTTTTTACAAGTCCTGAAATTTAGCCTTACTTTGAAATGGAACATCTACTTTTCTCATGCCCAGGCAGACAGCAGATA
The DNA here is from genome assembly GCA_006410875.1 of Neotragus pygmaeus. NCBI lineage: Eukaryota > Metazoa > Chordata > Mammalia > Artiodactyla > Bovidae > Neotragus > Neotragus pygmaeus. The sequence continues at coordinate 1,250,982 of SJYV01005987.1, read as the reverse complement.
TAACATTCTATTACATATGTATGGGATTTTTCAAATTGTCAAGGATAGCCAAGCTTTAGAGGCAACATAAAATTACAAAAAGATTTTTAAAAAACATAAATTAGTATGGTAAAAATGTATTTAGATATATCTTAAGGACTAAACTTAAAAAGGAAAAAGAAGAAACTTATAGTTAAGGTGTGACATTGTCCTTTTTGTAATTTTTCTCAGCACCATAATTTCTAGCAGTCACCCATGACATAGAATTCTTCAGCAAATAAATTTCCATAACACAAGGCAATGATTACTGATGTTTCACAAGTGGAGGAAAATCATCAGGGCATATGATAAATTCCTGCTTCCTTCAATGTGTAGTCCTTTCCCAGTTGAAAAATAAACATATAAGCTTTTTCAATGGGCATGTCGTTTTCAACCAGTATTTATTCAAAACCTGCTCTATTGTCGACACTGCCTAAAAGTGGATACAAACAGGAACAAAGGCTGTATCTCTGTCTTTGAGGAACCCATTGTCTATTGAGAAAAGTAAGAGATCACAAGTAATTAATATGCAATGTAGCAAGTACTATATTCACAAAGTATGGAAGAGAGACATGTGTGGCATAGCCAGAAGTTCTGGTTGGTCCAGACATAATATACATGGCAGGGAGATAAGATAAAAAGCTATGCTAGAGTCAAATTTAAAAGCACCTCAGACATTACACTGTTCACAGTGGAAACTACAGATTAAAAAAAAAAAAAAAACAGAAAATAATCATCTGAGCATGCTGAGATGCAAATAGAGCCAAAGGATAAAACGGAGAGAAAAAGACATATTTGAAGTATGGTTATATTAGTCTAAGATAGAAATGATGAGTCTGGAATAAATTGATGCAGAGGGCACAGGCCAAAGGAAAGAGATTCAAGGGGATTTCATAAACTCCAGCAGGATCTGAAGACTGAAGAAANCGGAGAGAAAAAGACATATTTGAAGTATGGTTATATTAGTCTAAGATAGAAATGATGAGTCTGGAATAAATTGATGCAGAGGGCACAGGCCAAAGGAAAGAGATTCAAGGGGATTTCATAAACTCCAGCAGGATCTGAAGACTGAAGAAATGTGGATGTCAAATAGGGAACAGTTCACGAAATGAGGGCCACAGAGATGACACAGAAATGAGTTCACTTTTCAAGTTTTTAATTTTGAGATAGCGATCAGAAATATTTTTATTGTTTCCAATTGTTATCTCAAAAGTAAAATTAGGTCGAGTTGTAGGGAAAGTGATGGGTCATGTATATTAGAGTATCTGGTCATGCCATCAACATATATAGAGTAACCACAGCTAAAGGAGGAGTTGAAAATGTCCCAGGAGCATTCAAAAAACTATGGAGGAGCTGGATTCGATAGAGATATTCATTCACCATACCTAAAATAGATGGATATGAAACCAATACTTGGCCTTTTTATCTTGCAGTGTTCATTGCAAGGTCCTCACAAATGAACATGACACCATGCATGAATGTGTTAATGTGATTCTCAGTTATCCTCAGTGTCATTCATATATTTACCATTGAGAAGCATGCAGTCAAGTAAGTGGTAAAAAAAAAAAAATTGAAACGTGTTGCCAATATAAACAAACCTACACTCAACTTAGGTGGAGAAGTTCAGAGTAGGCAAAGAGAGAATTCAGGTGATGAGGTTTGTAGAAAAAAACTCTATTTGAACAAAAAATTATTTTATTTTGTTTTTCTCTACACTTTCCAATTTAATATGAGGTTAGTATTTTTTGGTTCCATCTAAAGACTGATGCTCACTCCTTGGAAGAAAAGCTATGGCAAACCTAAACGGTATATTGAAAAACAGAGCCATCTCTTTGCTGTCAACAAACGACAGTAATAGTCAAAGCTGTGGTTTTTCCGGTAGTAGTGTATGGATGTAAGAGTTGGATCATAAAGAAGGCTGAGTGCCAAAGAATTGATGCTTTTTAACTTTCTTGTTAGAGAAGACTCTTGAGAGTCCCTTGATCTGCAAGGAGAAAAGCCAGTTAATCCTAAAGGAAACCAACCCTGAATATGCATTGGAATGACTGATGGGAAAGCTGAAGCTCCCACAGTTTGGCCACCTGACGTGAAGAGCCAAATCATTGGAAATGACCCTGATACTGGAAAAGACTGAGGACAAGAGGAGAAGGGGAAGACAAAGCATGAGATGGTTGGCTGGCATCACCATGGTCACCTGATCACATGCGTTTGATCATAATCCAGGAAATAGGGAAGGACAGGGAAGCCTGGTGTGCTGCAGTCCATGGGGTCACAAAGAGTCAGACAATAATAACAATAAATAAATAATAATAATAACAATAATAATAAAGTATAAGAAGAGAAGCAAAAAGCAAAGGAGAAAAGGAAATATATAAACATCTGAATGCAGAGTTCCAAAGAATNCAGTACTTTGGCCACCTCGTGCAAAGAGTTGACTCATTGCAAAAGACTCTGATGCTTGGAGGGATTGGGGGCAGGAGGAGAAGGGGACGACAGAGGATGAGATGGCTGGATGGCATCACTGACTCAATGGATGTGAGTTTGAGTGAACTCTGGGAGTTGGTGATGGACAAGAAGGCTTGACGTGCTGCAATTCATGGGGTCGCAAAGAGGTGGACACAACTGAGGGAATGAACTGACTGACTGACTGACTGCTACCCATAATCTGCCCCTCATTTCCCTCCCTTTGCCTGGCAACAATTTGTGAGCTTTTGAAGCCAGTAATTTGTGAGCTTTTGAGTTTTCCTGCACAGTCCTGAGCCATGATGGTAATGATTTAGTGGACTGAGTCTATAAATAAATAAATAAATTCAAACAAGATTCTTTCTTGTAATAATGTAAATTTGAGACTGAGAAAGTGATTCTTGGGTTAGCAATATTCTGCCATGTAGACAAATGCAAGAAAAAAAAATGGAAGAAAAGACAAAAGGAATTTTTAAAAGACAGAAAGGAGGGAATTTTATAGAAGTATTCCCTTTCCTGAGAACCATGATACATTCTAATAATGTTAAATTCCCCTTTATTACTTAAACTGGCATAGCTTAGTTTCCATTGTGCAGAAAAAAAAAAATCTTGACTACAATGACTGTTAGAATTGTAGTACTAAAGTAATCAGGCACTCGATCATGTCTCTTTGTGATCCTGTGGGCTGTAGCCCACCAGTCTCCTCTGTCCATGAAATTCTCCAGGCAAGAATACTGGAATGGGTAGCCATTCCGTTCTCCAAGGGATCTTTCCAACCCAGGGATTGAACCATGGTCTCCTACATTGCAGGCAGATTCTTTACCACCTGAGCCAGCAGAGAAGCTCCTACTTCTTTTATAAGTCCAAAGTTAGATTCCCAGGGAATTATTTTAAACAATGGTTGAACATTTATCCATGTCTCTCATAATTTTAAATTAATATTCCTACATATACAAAGGTAGGAAGGTCATTTGGCATATTTTGAAGCCATTCTATCAAAAAAGGACAAAAACCTTCTGTTTATTTTTTAATCAGTTTAATTTCTTAGTTTATTTTCTTTAAGTTTAGAAGTGCTAGTTTTGTAGTAGACAATTATTTATAATTGATGTAGCTTTAGGAAAAAGCTAATCTTAAAAAGAAAAAAAGCTGGCATTTCTGAGAAAACGACATTCATTTTGATCCTTGCCAAGTTTTAATAAGTGTATCCTACTGTCTTCTTGAGATTTATGCACTGTTAGTTCTACTTCATTTGGAAAATTTGCATTTTTTTATCTTATGCGCTCAAGCTGGGAGGCACAAAACAAGAGTTATTACGTTTGTTTGACATGAGATGTCTAACAATAATTTTCTTTCATCAACTTTATTCTATGGCTCTGATCCCCAAGGGCAGATTTTTCATTGGATTTTGTGAAACATTTTATAACAGCCTTACCTTTTGCAGAAGTTGCTCCCAAAACATCCTGAAGGAGTTGTCACAACTCTCTCCACTGTAGAACTAGACTTACCATTCTAATGCCTACTGTGAGTTAACATGACCTATGTATTATCCATCTTTGCACTGATTCAAAAAACTATATGTATATAATGTAGCTAGCTTTCACGAAGGTGTAGATATCAACCAAAGACTTCTTGAGAACGTATTTTGTTCCAGTTACCTGGATAAATAATGGCTACAAGGATGAGCAGGATAAATTTGTATTCTGTTATTGCAGAAAAGACAGGAGATACAGACAAGAAACTCAGACTATTAACTACTAAAACTGTGTGAAAATATAATACCATAGAAGCAGAGAGGAAGGAAATTAACCCAACAATTGAAAGTTCAAGAAAGATTTCTTAGCCTAAATGATTTTGGTTTGACCCAGATGTTGAGTAAGAACTCCAGATTTTATCAGGGGAGTGCACGAAATTAGGGCATGTTGTGGGTAGGGGAAAAAAAAAAAAAAAAACATGCAAACTTCCCCATGATGAGTCAGAATATGCTAAGTTTGCAGTTGGCTATTCAGCTGTGTTTGACTCTTTGCAACTGTTTGGACTGCAGCCCACCAGGCTCCTCTATCCATGGGATTTTTCATGCATGAATACTGATGTGGGTTGCCATTTCCTCCCCCAGGGGATCTTCCTGACCCAGGGATTGAGCCCACATCTCCTGAGTCTCCTGCCTTGAAGAGTGAATTCTTTACCCACTGAGCCATCAGGGAAGCCCATGGTAAGTTTTGAGAATCTGAAAATGCCAGCATTACTGAAACTTGAAAGGAACTTAGGAGAAGTAGAAATGGGATAAAAGAAATGACAGTCATACAAGTCTGGCAAAGGAGAGACTAATTAAGAGGCAATAGCCATAGTCAGGCTTCGCTGGTAGCTCAGTTGGTAAAGAATAATCCTGCAATGCAGGAGACCCTGGTTCAGGCAGATATTACTGGCCTAGGACAAGATAGCAGAATTAAAATGAAAATAAGGATCAAATATCTATATGACAAATTCATTAGTGGACTTGGAATTAATTAGAGTAGAAGTTGAGGAAAAAGAATGATCTTCAATATTTATGGATCCAAAGATGGAATTTTTACATTTATATCATGAGAGAGATTAGTTGATAGTTTTCTTTTCCTATAATGTCCTTTTCTGGGTTTTGTTATTAGGGTAATGCTAGCCTCATAGAATGAATTAAGGTAGTGCCTCTGCTGCTCTTATGAAAGAAATTGTACAAGACTGGTATAATTTCTTCCTTAAATGTTTGGTGGAATTCACCAGTGAAACGTTGCTTTCAGTTTTGAAAGTTTATTAATTATTGGCTTATTTGTTTGATAGGTATAGGCCTATTCAGATAGTCTACTATGTGTGTGCTAGCAAATTCTGTCTTTCAGGAAACTGATCCATTTCATCTAGGTTATTAAATCTGTGGACATAAAGTTGTTTGTTCTCTCATTTTTCCTTAGGTAGCTTAGATAGAGACATTGATTTTATTGATCATTTCAAAGAATCAGCTATTTGTTCCACTTATTTTCTCTGTTGATTTCCATTTTTAATTTTATTGATTTCTGTTTTAATTCTTATCATTTTTTTCTTCTTCTTACTTTGGATTTAATTTTGCCTTATTTTTCTTTAGATTCCTAAGGTATAAACTTAGATAATTGATTCTGGATCCCATCAGTATTACATTCTTCCAATGTGTACATAGAATGCTGGAAATTTCTCTCCTAAACACTGCATTCACTGCATCCCACAATTATTGATAAATTGTGTCTAATTTTTCATTTAGTTCAAAATTTATGTTTTCATTTTGCTTATACTCCTTCTTTGACCTATGTGTTATTTAGAGTGTGTTGTTTAATCTTCAAGTATTAGAAGATTTTCCAGCAATCATCCCATTATTGATTTCTAGTTTAGCTTGTTTGTGGTTTGAGAGCAGACACTATATGATTTCTATTATTTTAAAAGTATTAATATGTATTTTATGGCCTAGAATGTGGTCTATCTTGGTGAAAATCCGTGTGTGCCTTAGAAGAATGTGCATTTTGCCCTTGTTGTATGAAGCAGTCTATTGATGTCCTTTATATCCAGCTGACTGATGATGTTGATGAATTCAGCCTGTCCTTACTGATTTTTTTGCCTCCTGAACTTATCCATTTCAGATAGAGAAGTGTTGAAGTTTCCAACCATAATAATCAACTTGTATATTTCTGCTTTCAGTTTTTCCAGTTTTGCCTCACATATTTTAACACTCTGGACTGTGAACTTCCCATACGCTTCTCAGTTGCTCTAACTCCCCTTCAGCTGGGACAGAATGACCAGTCATCTGGAGCTGAGTATTTCCCTTCTCCCAGGTTGGTTAGACTCTGCAAAAATCCCTACAGGTTAGACTCTGACTAAGTAATTGTTCTTAAGGGTAGACCTTCTGAAGAAGAACTGAAAGCTCTGGTATATTTTAAAATAACTTTTCCCCTCTCCTTGCCAAAAGCTTGAGGGGTTTTCCTCCAATATTCACTATGAGAACCTGGTAACATTTCAGAAGTTAAAACACACAAAAGTGTGGGGTCCTTCTGGAGTTTTTACTTTTCTGAGTTGTCTACACTGCACCTCTTGCAATTCTTCAATCACAGTTCTGATTTCCTGACCCTGGCACTGGTTCCCCAGGATGTTTCTGGTCCAGAAAGTTGTGGTTCTCTGTATTTGCTGAAAGGTCTCTGTAATCAGTGGCTTGCCCTGTAACCTCATTTCTCTTGTGGATCTAAGAAACACTATTGATTTTTCACTGTCTCAGCTTTTTACTTGTTGTTAGGACTGAATGGTGACTTCCAAACTTCTTGCCAGAAGAAGCTCATCAGACCAGATATCAGAATCTTCTGTTTGTTTTTGTACCAGTTGATATGAGAAAATCATAAATTTGCAAATCTTAAATTTTCGTTTACTTCATAGTGAGTTTAAACATTTTCTAATGGCCATTTGTATTTCTAGTTCTGTGAAGCACTTCTTTTCAACATGATTGATTTTTAATTGTTACCATTTGGTCTCTAAACAAGGTCATTTTTCTTTCACCCAAATTTATCAATATATACACATGTATATACACATATAGTGCTGTGTCCATATATATATATATATATATATATATATATATATATATATATACACATACATACATATATCTGGCTTAGTTGCCCAGTCATGTCCAATTCTTTGTGATCCCATGCACTGTAGCCCACCAGGCTCCTCTGTCCATGGGGATTCTGCAAGCAAGAATACTGGAACAAGTTGCCGCACCCTCCCCCAGGGAANTATATATATATATATATATATACACACATACATACATATATCTGGCTTAGTTGCCCAGTCATGTCCAATTCTTTGTGATCCCATGCACTGTAGCCCACCAGGCTCCTCTGTCCATGGGGATTCTGCAAGCAAGAATACTGGAACAAGTTGCCGCACCCTCCCCCAGGGAATCTTCCCAACCCAGGGATCAAAGCCAGGTCTCCCACATTGCAGGTGGATTCTTTACCATTTGAGCCACTAGGGAAGCCCAGGAATACTAGAGTGAGTAGTCTATCTGTTCTCCAGGAGATCTTCCCAACCCAAGAAATGAACCAGGGTTTCCTGCATTGCAGACGGATTCTTTACCAGTTGAGCTACCACTATACATATATATGTATATAAAATGGTCTTCCCAGTGGTAAAGGATCTGCCTGCTAATATAGGAGATACCAGAAAAGTGGGTTCAATCCCTGGTTCAGGACGATCCCTTAGAATAGGAAACGGTAACCCATTCCAGTGTTCTTGTCTGAAAAATTCCATGGACAGAAGAGCCTGGTGGGCTACAGTCTACAGGGTCGCAAAGAATCAGATATGACTGAGCAACTGAGCACACACATACACGTGCACGCGTGCACACACACACACATACAGTACAATAAAATACACATATATAGTGTCTAACTTTATTTTGGGGGGCTCCAACATCACTGCAGATGGTGACTGCAGCCATGAAATGAGAAGACGCTTAGTCTTTGGAAGAAAAGTTATGACCAACCTAGATAGTATATTCAAAAGCAGAGACATTACTTTGCCGACTAAGGTCCGTCTAGTCAAGGCTATGGTTTTTCTTGTGGTCATGTATGGATGTGAGAGCTGGACTGTAAAGAAGGCTGAGTGCTGAAGAATTGATGCTTTTGAATGTGGCATTGGAGAAGACTCTTGAGAGTCCCTTGGACTGCAAGGAGATCCAACCAGTCCATTCTGAAGGAGATCAGCCCCAGGATTTCTTTGGAAGGAATGATGCTAAGCTGAAACTTCAGTACTTTGGCCACCTCATGAGAAGAGCTGACTCATTGGAAAAGACTCTGATGCTGGGAGGGATTGGGGGCAGGAGGAGAAGGGGACGACAGAGGATGAGATGGCTGGATAGCATCACGGACTCAAGAGATGGTAATGAACAGGGAGGCCTGGCGTGCTGC